>JAIPRM010008840.1:0-15430 GCA_025469315.1 Stegophylla sp. TES_Ste_2020
TTTTCCTTTTCAATCCTCTTCCTGACATGTCGAATTGGTGAATTAATAGGTAAAGAATAATATTTATAATAAAGGCACTGCAAACTTAGACATGTAACTGTACAAACGTTATGAAATGATTTCGTCGAACCGCTCGTCTATGTGACTAATTTCTCCGTTATCGACGTTAAAACTAAAAATATAAAAGAAAATTGCAATATCTGTCGTCATAAATTATGATACGTGCCCGCGATAACGATTTTTTAAATTACACATATATTTAGATATCTATATTTTATTTACCGTCCTATGGGTGTTGCGGGCCGTTTAAAACTTGCTCGCGGGCCGTAGTTTGGAGACCCCTGATCTAATCCATTCGAATTTTTGATAGACAAAAAAAAAAAAAAAAAATTAAAGATTATTTGATCGAGCGAATTTGTGACTATGTGAATAAAAATTTGACCACGTGTAGTGACCGAGTTATAAGGAATAAACAGCGAGAGAAGAAATCAGGAAAGATCTCAATAATTTTAAATCCATTTTGAACGTGTCTTTTTATCTGTTCGTTTGAAATTATAAGCCAAAGAGCAGCATCATTTTACCGGTAAAACACGATTGATCTTAAACATTTTTCGATTGAATTAAAATATTTTAAACAACATTGGCAGATTTGAATTAAAATTTTGTGAATTATTATTGTAGTATTTACAGGGTAATCAGAATGGAATATTGAAAGAGTACTATTAAAAATTACTTTCAGAATTCCCAGATTCCTACCGGGGTTGTTTTTTCTCACCAACCCTCTCCTTATCCTACAATCATTATTAAAATACGAATACTCTATTTTAATAATTTGTATGCATTATGAATGTTTCATTAAATAAGGATAAGTAGCTTGTTTTTATGGTTGGGTGGTTTTAAACAAAGTATATGATGAGAAAAAAAAAACGTGTATTAAATGGTAATAAGTTGCAAAGATAAGTAGCAATTGACACCTGTATAAGCACACTTTATAAATTTATATTATATAAATTGAAATTGCTCAGCATAATATTTGAAAATTAAAATAATTCACTATAAATAAAATAAAGTATTTCACAATTTGTTTAAAAAAATTTTATTACGCAATTTAAGAAAGCAATGATATTATATTAGTATACATAGTATGTAATAGTAATAATTAGTAAAAATTATACACTGTTGTCTTGTAAATTCTTAATAGGTATAGTTGTGACCTCCCAAACGATCTAAGGTCAAGTATTGATAAAATAAAATCTTTAAATACTTTTTTTAGATTCTGAGTAGAGTGAAGAAGCCAGTGCTTTTACAATAGTTTTTATAAATGTTACCATGTACATACTATGTTATATTTATATCGATATAATAAAACTCCAGAAATTTGAAATATATAAAATTAAATAAGGGGGGTAGTGAGTAGTTATTGGCATTTCTTAAAGGCACACTGGACATGCCTCCAAAGATGGGTGGGACATTTTTCGGCCAGTAAAATTTTGACCATTCTGTAACTTTCATTATCGGCTGGTTTACCATTTTGGTCACCACTTTAGAGATTTTAAATATTATTTTTTTCCCCTGTTAATGATAAAACAACAATTTTTCATTCATTCATATTTTAACTAATTTTTACAAAGACTCCAATATTGTGTACTATTTGAATAAAATAAATGATGTTTAAACACAATTGTTTAAAAAAAAAAAGAAGAAGTTATTTCCAAAATTTTAAAAAATGGAAAAGTTTGAAGCCGTCAATACAAAAATCATACAAACATAACGAAATGTGATATGGAAAAGATTACACAAATAAAATTCGTTAGAAGCGTGTACTACGAGTTATATATACTTCAATTATTATAAAAAAAAATTAACCTGTAATTTAATTTAATTCTTTATGTGAATTTATAATAAAATGTAACCTATGACATATGATATAAATTTTATTATTGTAATAAAATATGTAATATTAAAATTACAACAATCTTTTTCTATGCTCAAAAGTTTAAATTTATGACAAAAATAGCGTACCAGCCGAAAAGGTACATTACATAATGTGTGAAAAGTAAATCTCCCTTCGGTTACCACATCATCATTCCAGCCTTTAGGCGTAGGTTATGACCTTTCTCACCTTAAGAAAACTGGCCACCAAAAGTGTTTGCATTCATGTGTACATCCACTATGTTATTATACATACATATATATATATTAGTTATCTAAAGTAAACGTTAGATAATTAACCATAATTGATTAACAATAAATCATGCAAATTTCCTGCAGCAATAGTAGCAGTAGCAGCAGCATAACCGGTGACAACCGCAAACACGGCTTGTGTCAACGACAACAATGACATTTGCACAGGCGTGCGATGCAATGATATTGTAACGTACATGCGAGTGCGACGCGACATGTGCTCACCACCCCGGGTGATTACCATAAAAGGGGTAAAAGGGTGTGTAGTAACTACCACGTGTAGTGTCATCTACGGTTTCGGAAAACTATTGTGTGAACCGTAGGCGTGCGCGCTGGGTATGTATGGTATGCGCTTGCATATCTTGCGGGCATACGCTCATTTTAGGGAGCACTCTAACAAAGTCTCATATCACCATTTTAGATTCTGAACGAAGTGAAGAAACTGATGTCTTACAATGATGTTAATTTTTTTCTATCAATACTTTTTCGTATGGATCCACTTGTCCTAAAGTTTCGATCAGCAATTTATTGAAACCAGGTTTGCCTTTAGAGAGGCCATTTTTTGAATTTTCAATTCTTCAATTTATTTTTAAATTGTTTAAGGACTATGTCTAATTATCTCTTTAATCTTTATAATACATTATTTCATTATTATTTTATAAGAATAACATTGTTAATTAGTAATATTTACATCAATTAAGTAATAGTATAAATCAGTTGATGGAGACAATATCCCTACAAATTGTTTACCGTGGGGGCAGTTGCCCCCTCTCACCCCCCCCCCCAAGTTACGCCTATGGTAATAGGGATGGAATATGGGGCTCCAAATTTGTATTCGCCCAGGGTGCTAATGCAATTAAGACCAGTCCTGTATACATCTCCAGTATGACATCATGGACCCTGTAAACGATTTTTACTGAGAAAAACGCAAAACGATCAGACACGTCAAGCGTAGTAAAGAGAGTATTCCCTATTTCACGGTTCATTTGTGACGTATTTTCAGTGCTCTTTTCCACCGATGGCGGTCGTATAAAATTTAAATGGCGCACTGCGTCACGATATTACTATTATTAGTAGAAATATTATCATAACATGACACCGAAAGGGACATTATAAATAATAAAAGATAATATTATGATTCACATAAACCGATTGCGTCATTTCATTTTTGTTTTTAATACAAATCGCGTGTCAATGCAGGCCACACACCCTATTAAAAACGATTAACACAGTATAAGTAAAATTATTATTATTAGTATTATTATTATTAGGAATAAATAAAGCATAAAATAATTAACTAATAAAGTTATGACGAAACACATACTTAGATTCTGTATGGTGCAAAAAAAATAGTGTTTTTACAATGATGTTTATTTTTTTTTCTGTGTACAACTTTTCGTATAGAAATACTTGTCCAAAATCAGTAATTTTTTGAAACCAGATTTGCCTCTAGATTATACTTTAGAGAGGTAATTTTTTGAATTTCTCAATTCTTCAATACTTTTTTTGGAAAAAACTACCCGAAATTTGACAAAAACGACTCGGAAATCATCATTTTTTGATCCAAATTATATGAAAATTTAAACATAAATAGAAAATCATATAAGAAAGATTTTGGCACAAGAAAATTTCGAAAATGTGAAAAAAAAATTTTGAACATTTTTCTAACATTTTTTTTTCTCATTTATTTTTATATTATTGACTTCCTTCGTTCAGAATCGTTTTATTGAAATTTTATTGATTTATCTTTTCTTTAAAATTCAATACACCCGTCAAGTGAATCCCACCCGTCGTGCGAAGAACACCCATCGTGCGAAGTATGTGTATGTCCGGCTTTTTTTTATCTTATTTACGTGTATACGAATTCGTATAAAAATATTTTTCCAAAAGTTTCGATCAGCAAATTTTGAAATCGAAATTTGCTTCTAGAATTCTAGATGATACTTCTCAGAGTTAATTTTTCAAAATTCTCAATATCTCAACATTTGAAAAAAAACTTCTCAAAATTTGACCAAAAAGAAAAACTCAAAAAAATTTTTTTATTTTTTATCCAAATTTTTCGAAAATTTAAATGTTGGAAGACAATAATATGTGACATATCTTAGAGAAAGAATATTTTGAAAACATTTTTTTTCTTATTTAATTTTTATTTTTTTTTTAGTTTTCTTAGTTTTTTTATTTTTTATGAGTACACGTTTTTGTATAGAAATATTTGTCTAAAAAGTGTACACAGTAACTTATTGAATTATAATTTTTCTCATTAATATAATTTTGGCAATTTATATATTTTCAAATTTTTTCAATAATTTTTCTTAATACGAGGAAAATCTGTCAAAAATTGAGTAAAATAAGCAAAATATACTAAAAATGAAAGTTTCATAGAATCGATTTTATTAATTTCGCTATAACTCCAAAACTAATAAGACTAGAGACTTGCAATTTTCATACACTATCATTTATCAACAATAGTTCAAGACAGTCTCTAATAATTTTATAATAATACCGATCACAACTGATGAATCGTTATGATTATAAAGAAATTAATTATTATAAACAATATCTACGTGACATTCTTATCTTGATTTTCTTTTTAATTCAGACGAAAAACAAAATATTGATTTAAAAATAAAAAATATGTAAATCAGTAAAGTACAAACCACAATCTATTATTCAGGCCAAACAATTTATAAAGCGTGTCAAATTAATATAACTTTGGATTTTAATTATGCAAATAAATACCCTGCGTAATCCAAATGACGCCCCTGACCTAAATCCATATTGGTATGTATGTTTGTCACTGTATCACAACCACCCACATTATTAGGAGGGGGAGAGGGGTGAGATCAGACTAGTTCGGTCAAATATATTACAAAAATTGCTTTTCTTCCTCCACATCAAGCGTTAATCCTCAAGTTGTATAATTTTCGAACATGTGGTTAGGCAGAGATAATCATTCTTAAGATTTTTCCTGCTATCTAAATGCTAAATATTATGATAAAAAATGACGTGTATAAATTTCGTTAAATGAAATAATTCTAAACCAATATAAGGGACATTAGTACACAAGTCACAAATATTATTTTAAATAATATTATTATATGTAAACAAATAAATTATTAATATTTTAATTTTGCTATACAGGTTGTACCACCAACAGTCTTGAGCTCAGTTTAAATTTATCTACATGAGATAAAAAAAAGATAGTAAAATATAAATACCAAGAATATGCATAGATTATAGACAAATAAAATCGAAATTAATATTATTATCACCAATATAGCCGTTACTGTCCCTAATGAGCATTTTAAATTTTGAAAAGGTCATTTTACTTTAGGGGATGTTAAATGGAGACAATTTTCTTTTTTATTCAATTTTTTTCAGCTTATAATTATTTATTATAAATAAATGTATAATTAAGTACGTATTATAAAAAACTTTTTCAAATACGAAATTTATCCAAATTACCTACTTACATGACCAGTATATAAAATAAAATATATCATTATTTTTCAAAAACTGATGATAAGGAAGGGGGGGGGTGATGTGATATTTTAGCAAATTTAAAAGAAGCGGTGAAGAAAAAAATTGTTGCAAAATACTGATTTAGATAAATATAAATATTATTTATTCAAATAAAAAATAGGAAAGATAATGTGTTCTTCTCACCATTGATGTAGTCATCACAATAAAACTATAATTTAATTTTATATTTATAAAATAATTAATATTAATACAATAATAATATTTAAATTTTAGTTTCATTGATACAAAATTACTAAATTGAAAATGTATAAAATTAAAATAAATACTCGCCATCCATTTATTTTAATATGGATTACAATGCACTTAATTTTATTTTTACTTTTATCTATTTATTGTGTTTATAAAAAATATAAATAATAATTTTGTACCACAAAAACGAGGCGAAATAAAAAATGCGCAATCGTGTTATGTTTGCTCAAATATAAAAAGGTAAAAAGTGCACAGTCGTGTTGTGTTTTTTTTTCCGGAAAAAGGGTAAAAAATGCGCAATCGTGTTGCACCGCCATTAATAAAACCATAAGCTTCTTTATTCCTCTCATAATCTAAAAAGTATCAATGATTCAATGTACATATAGTATACATTTGATTCATATCTACATGTGTTCTAACTAAACGCATTTAATTTGGAAAATAATTAAAAAGTTACATTATTTTTTTGAAATTCAGAATATTTTTTCATGCATGTTTTCCCGAATATTTTGTAAATTTTAGCCTCAAATAATTTCCGAGTCCTAGTCATCATAAGATAATAACATTATTATACATATAACCCAATAGTAGACCGACCTCGATGTGTGATTGCCCGGCTAAGTCACAGGACGTATAGTATAGGCATACGAACACATATTATTACAATATTATTGTTGCACATGAATGAATAGCTATAACACGATACGTGCTATGTGATACTCTGTGCAACCGATGTTTATAATAATATCGAATCGGCCGTGGGAGCAAAAGCGGCGTGTATAATAAGATTTTAAATTTTTTGTTATTACATTTTTTTTTCTCCTTTCTTTTATTATTTTTTTTGCCTTCGTATCCATCGACGACGTACATATTCACCCCGAAATATACGGTCAAAGAATGACACTGTGCCGTCCGTGAAACCCCGGATTACCAGACGACCGTCATCCCGGGGGTCCATGTTTTTGGTGATCGTATTTTTTTTCTCCCGGTTCTTTTCAGCCCCGACGGTTTATCTGTGGAGAAAAACCCCCATTGTTCATCGCACTATTATTATTATACTGTTACCGCGGCCAGTAGTAATGAGAAACACATTTGTGCGTAATACTGCTGATATTAGACGTTAAATTGTCCCACCCGAATTCTTTATTCTACTAAAATCCTTTATATATATATATATAGGATATCCTGGTAAGATTCGACAAGTGGAATAACTTTTGTTATATTAATAATTTTTAACATTTTGATTTTTTAATTATAACTACAGCATTGCACTACAATTCTACTAAAATCCTAAAAAATGTGAAATACCTATTTTGTAAACCTTATTTTTAGAAATTTGTTGGTGGTAAAATATCGTATTAATGAGTGGTTATTTATTTGGGTATTATGAATTTTTAAAGTTTTGAAAATGTGAATTTTATGTGTATAATATTGAATCTTGAACGATTGAGTGATTTTTTTTTTTTTTAGTTTATTTTTGAATCATATTTAGTACATCATTTTTATTCTATATAAAAAATTCAAATCCGGTTCCTAATAATAACTAACGTCCTTCATGAAAATTATGAATTGTTTACAATTTCTTTGTACTTGTGCCAACAGGTTATTACGTACAATAATCGAATACTCTGAGTCATGTGACAAATTTTTGTACCTAATTTCAATTATTCACGGGACTCTTTAGCTTTGTTAAATCAAGTGATTGCTCACCTTTAAATCGCCCCATGATAGTTTATGTTTAAATTATTAAATAAAACGGTTAACATATTGTCCTTAGTTTACTAATACCATTGTTTAAAATATAAAAAAGTCACTATGTAACTAATTCTTTTTTATTTTTTAAATAATTTTCAACGTATTTTGAGTAGAAATTAACTGTAATGACAAAAAAAGTGAGACAAAAAAATATGAGGGTCAATTCAACGTATCAAATTAATCGTGCGACAATTGATCGCCGTCAATATTATAATATCGCAAAGGGAAACATTTTTTTGTGTACTCATTACCATATAGGAATACTTTTCCAAAAGTCTCGAGCAGTAACTTTTTGAATCAGAATTTTCTTCAATTAGAGTACTTTTGAGAGATTATTTTCAAAATGATCATTAAAATTTTTCCATATTTGAAAAACTACCCAACATTAACATTTTGACAAAAACACATTTCAAACTTTTTTTTTTATATACCCTGAAATTTATGAAAATTTGCTTTAGATAGAAAATATTATAGTGAAAGAAAATTGTTAAAAAAAATTTTATCACTTTTATTTTCTGTTCTCAGTTAATAGTGGAATATACAACTGGCCGAGTAAAACATATTTTTTTTCCTAAATATTAATTTTAATACAATAAGAAAAAATTTTCCTAATTCTTTTTAACTCTATTAGAGATTGAATTTTGTAAAATCTTTTCTTATTGGATCTCTACATCATTAAATAAAATTACCTACTGACTAAATTTCATATTCCTAGCTACGGCAGTTTCTGCTAGGTGATTTTACCCTATTTAACCCCATTAGGGGTTGAATTTTCAAATATCCTATTTTACTGAGCTCTTACATGATGGCACGAAGGTAAACTGAAATTTTGAAGAAAATTAATGCGTTATTTTTGGTTGTGCGTTGATTTTTAATCAAGTCTAAGTTGTTATAATAAATACCCGTTTTTACCCATTTAAATACTTATTAATGAAAAATTAAGTTCTTTATACTCAATTATCTGTGTTACATAGTCTATATGCTAAATTAAAAAATCTGACCAAAAAATAACGTGTTCCATTTTTACCCCTTTTAATTCCCTTAGGGGTTGATTTCTTAAAATTCGTTCTAAGTGCATATTTCCTACCTATATACTACCTACTTGCCTAATGTCATTTTCGAGATTTTTTGTTTAAAATAAATATCACTCTATTTTATGTAGGTATATGGATAATTGATCGTTTTTTTTTTTTTTGAAATCCAGCTCACCTACCAAAGAGAATCTACACTATTCGATAAAAAATAGTAGGTACCGGTATTTAATTATTTAAATTTTAAAACGAAGAATATTTTACGTTAAGTCGATAAAATATAACCTAAACGAATTTGTAAAATAAAAATGTTTATAAACATATTGAGCATTTTTTAAATGAGTCGCTTAGAATTGAGTTAAAAAATTTTTAGCGACGCCCATTTATGGTCAGGGATCACGTACAGTATACATTATATATTATCTTCCTTTCGTCCTGGACTCCTGGACCTTAAATTATTCAGGTTCTTTATGTTGTATTTTAAGTGTATATACACAGTACACACGTCGTTTGTACAAAGGTCGTCGTGTATGGGGGTGTTTCGGTGTGTACAATATATTTTGTTGGCGGGTGGTACGCCGTTAATATTCCAACTACAACCTAACTGCCGTCGCCGCCACTAATTACCAGTGACATTATCGCTGTAGTAGTCGCATCGGCTTGCGTATAACGTATATTATATGATATTCTCCAGAACGTCATCCTGTACGGTCCTTTCCTATCCTATCTGCCCACCCCGCTTTCCGGTCATCATCATCAACATCCATTTGAACACTGTCACCGCCACACAAATATCCTCTCTCGGGGACCACGTGACACACACAACGTATGAATTAATTCACTGTAGACGAAATAAGTGATACAATTATATTGCATAATACAACAAACCATTATGACAGGTATGAAAACTACATAGATATTAGTACAATATAATAATAATAATAATTAGATAACTTATTTGGCCAAAACAGTTTGTACATATTAGATTTAACTATAAACGATAAATTATATAGATATAAATACAAATGTGTTGCCCGATTCATCACTGAGTTATCCCTCGTATTGGTGAAATTAGAGTTTTACTAAGTTATTATATAATATTTAATTATTTGATAATTGCAAAATCTAAAATAAAAAACAAAAGTAGATGATTATTTAACAATCGTAAAACCAAAAATAAAAACAAATGTAGGGAGAAAAATGAGAAAAAGAAAAACAGAATAACCGTAAGAAATACAAATAACAGTATATAATACAGATAATGCTTTATTTATATACGAGAAAGAATAGGTATAATGTAGAATTATATTTTGTCTTGCAAATTTGATAACGAAATTTTAATTAAAAATTTGTATTTGGTATAAAATTTACAGTTTAAAATGTTATTAGAGTAGAAATGAGTTTATATTATTTATTGTGCTAAATGGATTCATTAAAAAAAAAAAAAAAGAAAGTAATAAAAATATAAAAATTTTGTATTATAACCTCGTAACTTACATCTTTTCTAAATCACTGTTGGTTCTGATGCGTATGATTTTAGCGTTCTCGTCTTTTCGTGTGAGTATTTCTGCATTGGATATCCATTATCCATGTAAATTTATATTTCTTCTCTTTGGCAGCTGCTCTTGTTATAGCGAAGAGTATCATTTTGTCTCTTGTGAGATGCTCGTTTCTAAAAATTTTATTCTCAGTGACCAATTTTTTACTAACATATTAGTGTTAAGTTTTAGATTAGTTGACTTCTTATTTCTTATGTTTCTAGTTTTGCAATAATTATATTCGATTTAGATTTTTCTGCAGTTATTTTTCTAGCTTCAATGACAGGAATGCCAATATACATTATTTTTCCAATTCCCTTAACTATAATTAAGCAGTTCTCATTTTTGGTTTTTGCTATTCCTATTAATTCGACACTGGCCCCAAGGTTTTGTTGATCAAGTATGTCAATTTTCTGTCTCATTTCACGTATTTCTATAGATAGTTTATTATTTTATTTTTTGATTTGCTCATTTTTCATTTTAATTATTTTTAGTTCTTTAAACATTGATCCAATTTTATTATTAAATTCATAAAAACGTTTACTCATAAAACTTACTAAATAAATTAATTCATTGATTTTGAATTCTAATTTATTAGCAGATTCTGAAGAGGTTTTAATAATTTGGCAGTTTTTACATATAAAACGTGCTATAATTTTTCAAAATTTTTTTGAAATTTGTTTCAGAAATTCCGTGGCAATAAAAGTGAACTTGGTTGTTACACGCGTTACATTGAAGTACGTATTCTATGTGGGTTAAATGATTTTTGCATTTAGCACACTGTGCAGACATATTGAATGACGAAAAAGCAATACCTATAAAATGACGGTTAAGAGTTCGTATGGTATTAAATTATATAACAATTTGAGTGAAGATTGATAGAGCATAAGCGATGAATTAATGACCATGGGTTACGGATGATTGATAAAGACTATATAATTTATAGTTTTTATGTAGGTAAACATCTACACTGGATATTTTAAAATTTTATGAAAATTATGTCGAACACTGTTGCGACTTCGCTCATATTTTTGATTATTAATCTATTGATATTTTACCATTTTGATTATAGGTCTATATTCATTATCTATTGTACTTATATAATTTAGAAGAACATGACATTGGAAAATGGTAAAAGCGATGACACGAAGAAAAAAGTAATATTTTTGGTATCTTATGTTGAATATTTTTAAAAAATTCGTCTAATTTTTTCTAAATTGTTTTCTAAAGAAAACAATAATTCAAAACAATTATGCATATTAAAAGAGACACGTGTAATATGAAATATGTAGAAATAATATTAAATAATAGAAAAATATTGGTGCTTAAATCTTTAATAATGAATAGTCCATTCATTTTTTACGATTTTTATAAATTAGTGAATAATAATTTAATAATATTGTTAAATAAGGCATAATATCACCAACTGACGTCCTGACATTGCCATTTTTATAGTATGCTTAGCTTGCCCGGAGAATTTGCCACTGATAATAATTATTAACACTAAAAGTATTTCATTAAAGAAATTGCAATTTTTGATTCCGAGTAGAACGAAGAAGCTAATAGTTTTACATTGATGTTTACTTTTATAATTTTTTTTATGTTTTTTGTGATCACGTTTTCATATAGAAGTACCTGTACAAATGTTTGAATTGTAAATTTCTTAATCATAAATTGCCTTTTTTTGGTACTTTTAAGAGGTTATTTTTCGAAATTCTCAGTAGCTTTTTTTAAAATTCTTTTTTTTTTTTTTTACTCAAAAAAGAATATTGACTCTTTTCACAAGGGCGGATCAACTTTGTCATTTCGAGGTGGCAAAAGTTTAAATACGGACCTGCGCTTGACGTACGCATATTATCGAGTTTATATTGTGGGTATTTTTGTCATTAATAGTATTCACAGGAGCAAGAGCATTGAAGACAAGGAGTGAAGGGAGTTGAAAAAGTTTGAATATCTTTTTGGTATAGCATTCAGTGTGATATCATGTGAGTGCGTGCGTGTGGTAAGCACACTACCTCGAGGCGAATTGATATCTTTCCTTCGAGGGGGTGTTGGTGGCGACGGCGGCGGCGATGGCAGGACAAAATGGCCGCCTCCCCTCGCTAGCGCGCGCAAACGACAACGCGACGTCATATACGTCCGTATCGCGTTATCGTGATTATTATTATTATTATTATATCCGGCGACGACGAGACTCGCAAATATATGCGCGTATCTGTACAAATATAATATAATATATATATATTGGTATAAACTCGATGCGGCGAGTGAATGGCCAACGGTGGCGAGAGGGAGAGAAGTCACGAGCGGTGGCGAAAAGCGCTCATGCGCCCCATCACTTAAGTCCGCCCGGAGGGAAATTTATTCTACCCGCGTACCCTACGCCACCACCTCGAGCGGCTCTCTCGCCGATCATATCGTAATCCCTCTGTCCCCTTTTTTCCTGCTTCTCCTACAGGAGCCGTTTTATATTATAATAACGCTCGCCCGGGACGACGCTCGAACAGAATCTTTTTCGTACTAATTTCAGCGTTCATAAATAAACGCGGTTTTCACGCGCGTTCCCGCTCCGTTTACTGCGTCTCATACTTAGGCGTATATTTAGAGAAACACTCCCACGTATAACTATATCAACCTACTCTCACCCTCTGCCTACCCTCGAACCTCTCCCTCGCCCTCCGGAGAAAACTAAAACATCGGTTTTATACAGTTTAATACCGCTCGGTTTGCAGTAAATTTAAACAGGGACCTCGTTCCAGACACTTCCGAATCGTTTTCGTTTTTCTCTCGTTCGCGTCTGCGGCAGGCGCGTAAACGACGAGGGGTGAGTTCAAAACTTTAACAGCCCTCCCGAAAAAAATTAAAAACCATTTACGAATACGATTTTATAGAGTAAACAAGCGTAAACGGTTTTTGTCTCGTTATCAAAGCAGAAAGATAATAATTATTATATTTCGTTTACATTATTTTAGTTACATAAATATACTATGGCGGAAGAGTCCTAGTATTTTCATACTTATTTTACGCAACGGCTAAATCAAATTCGTTTCGTGTTAAAATAAATCCAAATTCGTAATTATAAATCACGCATTTTATAGGTCTTTTTTACTTTTTAAGTTATATTTCAGCTGTTTCTCTTTTTAATTTGAAAAAGATTTTTTTTTTTTACTACATTTCTTTTTGAATATTCTTCATTTAAACCTTACTTAGCTGTTATTAAAACCTCAGTGCGTCTTGGGAAGCTATGTTTTTTTTTTTTTTTTTTTTAAGTACGGTGTTAATCAGAATAAATGTTTTTTTTATTTTATTTTTTGGCCATGGTAGGAATTATACATATATTTTATTTCTTAAGATACTATTTGTTTAATTAATATTTATTAACCAAATCGTACATTTTTAGCACACAAGTACATATTTATGAAACATACTCTAGAGTTTTTAATTCATAAGTAGCATATGTGATATTAGATTTAGTGTTTTTTTTTTTTTTTTTTTTAGGCCTACCAACCTTATGTCCTAGTTATAAATTAATAATGTTATTCACATTGTATTTTCTAAAATATGTTGTTATTTATATTTAAATCGAAACGTTCGCGTTGTTTTGTGCTACAAAAATAAAATATTATGTTTCTGTTCTTTTTTTATTAAAAAAAAAAATATATAGCTTTAAATATAAATAAAATAATCCATTTTTAAAAATTATATGTTTTATTATTATAGAAGTGAATAACCCATAAATAGTTTACTTTTTATTTTATTATTATTATTATTGTAGGTACGTGCCTAACTTTTAATTTTACTAGTAATATATTGACATAATTTTCACACGTCTTTATTCATTTTAATATTAATATTTGGGTAACTTTTGAATGCGTTTCTGTGTTCATAAATTCTTTCAGATCCCGAAATAACTTATTTTTATAAGCCAATATAATTCATCAAAGTTTGAGTCCCATTTATTGTTTATGTAAGTAACGCCCATAATAACGTGAACAAAATGTTTTTGAGACATTTGGACGTGAATACATAATTCACGTCAGTGATTGTTATTCGACTTTCAAAAGATTTAAACATAAATTTTATTATATTATTACAAAAAATGGGTAAACTGAGGTGGATACTGTATATACTTAAGTTACGTCCCGTTAAATATGAGAATTTTCCGTTTTTGAATATTTTGTAATTTTTTCCAGAATGAGGTGATAATTGACGTATTTATAGAAGGTAGTTCAGTTTTAATCCAATTATTTTTATCACATTAAAATAGGTTAAACTAGTTATTACAGCTTTATATTGAAATTTTAAGGCGGTTTTCGATACTAAATCTGAGTTTAAAAAAATGCTGGGAATTTAGTAATTGAAATAAATTCAAGACATAATATTATTGTTGAATTATTCAATGGAAATTTTACTAATACAACATCAATGATCTGGAATTTTCGGGAATAAAGAAGTATAAATTATTATTTAAAATGATAAAAAACGAATAAATGTGGATATTTCCAAGAATTAATGCATCATTGATAGGTAGACAAATCACAGAATAATTGTCTTGCAAATAAAAATAAATGCAAACTAATAAAATAAAAATATTACCACGTAGGATAGATAAGTAAATAAATATGAATTAAAAGCAATATTTTCGAAAAAGTCTATCCCGTTTTTTTTTTTTAACATAAACATAGTGACTATAACCAATGTCGAAAATCACTCGACTTATGCACTTAACTGCTGAAATTTCAGTTTTATAGACAGTCGTTTGAAATACTATCGCGCAAATGCATCACGGTCGATAAAACGATAACGGGGGGAACTAAGTGAGAAAAAATACATCGTTTCAATGCGAATATACACTGCACCCCCGCTTCGGTCGGAATCTAAAACACTAGTCGACTTAATAATGTTAACCCGCGAGAACGGTTCGGTGTGAGGTCGTAACGGCCGTTTATATACGTAAACATAATAAATACGGACGAACGAGTGAAGACGTATTTTTATCGATGAAGACGTTCGCTTGAAAATGTACGTCTCGTCTGTTTCCCGGGTTGTTTTTCTTTTCATCCACTTCGGGTCAGTGACGGCCCCCGAACTTTTTTCTTCCATTACGCACACAAAACAACATCCCAACTACCCTTTTGTGTGTTTCCAGACAAGATATCAATATTACCAGTGATCAAAAATGTTTTATCA
>JAIPRM010008841.1:0-15429 GCA_025469315.1 Stegophylla sp. TES_Ste_2020
TATAGTAATTTTTCCGTAATTTTTATCAATCAAAACCTTGTGAAATTTTTAATTATTCATACATCAAAAATTTTCTTACACCAAAATATCCGAAATGTAATTCTCCATCTACGTACCAAGTTTCATAGAGATCGGCTGAACGAATTATTTTTTATATGTGTTTAAGTGTGTAATTTAGAGTAAAACTTATGAATTCTGTCAAAATTCCAAGTTTAAACAGTTGTAAAAAAAAACTTGACTAACGGTTTTCGAGATTTGTTGAGTACTGTAAGAAATACATATGAATATTTTTGTATTAAACTTTCAGCTCTTAAAATCCATACATTAAAATTTTATGAATTAAAAACTACAAAAAACGATACATTTCCGAAATTTTCAAAATGCCGTACTTACCCCAAAATTGGTCAAATGTTTTTGAAAATTTTATGAGGGGTGCACATATTTTTTTTAGAAGTTGGTGAAAGTTTCAACTTTCTAACTCCATTATTTTGGAAGTAATGTCAAAAAAACAAAATCGAATTTATGAAAATTCGCGTTATGCCGTTTTTTGTCAAGTTTTGGGTATTCTAGGCATGCGCTTAAAAAAAGTATTGAGAATTTGGAAAAATGACCTCCCAAAAGTACTAACTAGACAATATTTCCGATCTACAGAGTTACTGATCGAAACTTTTGGACTAGTATCTCTATTCGAAATCGTGCTTCCATACATGCGAAAAAAAACCACACATTTAAATTAAATTAAAATTTGTAATAAATAAATTTAATACGAATTTTAATATAATGAATCTAATATTTATTGAGTATAATAATAATATTTATTATGAATAGTTTATATTATAATAAAAATAAAATATTAATTATAATTTATAAGTAAATTTTTCAATTTATTTTAACTGTTGTTGGCTAAGGAGGGTCACAGGAAAAATATTTTTCCTACAGGCGCAAAATATCCGGCCCCGGATAAAAAAAAGTAAAATGAAGTAAAGTATACACAAGAAAGCCGGACATATGCGAAGGCACCATGGGTATTCTTAGCTCTTTTGATCAGATACTCTTGGTGAGTGTGTTGAAAAGTACGACTATTATTGTTCTTTATATTATTAACTTCTTTCGGAATCATCATATTGAAGAAATGATTTATTATTTCTTTAAAATTATACACACTCTTCAAGAGTATCTGACTCAAGGAGTGAAGAATATCCGTGGTAAGAAGTATGCCCACCTTTCTTGTCTAAACTTTACTTTACTTTTTAATTTTACCTTAATTAATATTATTATTTCGTTCAGTTTAAAATAAATTTACTATATTTTATTGCGAGTCGAACAACCGTCGGGGAAACTAATCTGATTAAAGAAAAATTCTCCTCAAATCTAAAAAATTACCACAAAATAATTTCCAAAATATTTACGTTCAGAATATTACGGTTATATATTTTGTAGTTAACTTAAAGTAATTATTTGAAGAATGGTCTGCATGAACTGTTTTCAATATGACTGCGAACCGTAACTGACTAATGTTATTACAATTTTATGGAATCTTAGGAGGCATTTTCAACAGAAAAATATCTCGAGGCACTATGCATTAATATTTTATACAGAGGAGAGGGTTGCAATAATTCTTTGAAGGTCCATATCAAGTCAGTGGATAAACCTAATTTCGCCATAATATGTACCTTATGGTTATCGGTCAAATATCTTTTTTACCTAACTATAAAAAAAGTAGTTCCGCGTTCGTCCAAATAAATATTATTTATTACAAATGGTAAAAATATTTTGGTTATCATTTATTCAGGACTTTTTTTTATCACTTACTTTTTTTTTTTTTCAACCTATATTGGGTTGGTTTACAATGTTTTTAACTTCGCTCTCCACTTATCACGATCTCCGGCAAGTATTTTTAATGTATCAATCCCTGCGTCATTTTTCAATTGAGATATGTACGAGTTTCTTGGTCTTCCTGGTGGTTTCCGTCCTTCAATTGCACCTTCTATTATAATATGATGCAGTTCTTCGTTATGGCACAAAACGTGTCCCATCATGTTCCATCGTCGTCGCTTTATGGCTTTAATTATGGATCTTGTTTCTCCAACTTGGGTCAGTACATCTTCATTTGTTAATCTTTCTGTCCAGTTTATTTTTTCCATATGTCTCCAGCACCACATTTCGAATGCTTCAAGGGATCTTTTTTCCTTTTCATTAATAACCCATGTCTCGCAGCCGTATAATGCGACACTCCATACAAAATTTTTAAAAATGTCTTTTTTGTTGCTCTGCTAATTTTTTTCGAAACCAAAATTTTCTTTTTCTTGATAAAAGCTGTCTTTGCTTGCCCAATTCTTTGCTTAATTTCCTGCGAACTTCTTCTGTCAGATGTTATTAAGCTTCCCAAGTATTTAAAGCTAGAAACTTGGGAAATAAGTTGGTTTTCTAAATAAATATTTACGTTAATTGTGGGTTCACGTGCACAAACTAAAATTTTTGTTTTACCTGAGTTTATACGCATTTGATACTTATTTATAATTATTTGCATTTCTGCTAGGGCTCTCTGGAGGTCATGTTCTGTTTCTGCTACTAATACGATGTCGTCTGCAAACCGAATCATTGGAATCAATATACCACCCACTTTGATTCCAATCCCAAGCCTGTTTAATTTATCTTTAACTTCCGTTATACTTTTTTCTATATAGAAGTTGAATAGTAATGGTGAGAGTGGACACTGGACACCCTTGTCTTACACCTCTACGTATTTTCGCACTAGCTGACTCATTTTTTATTTTTATTTCCGCGCTTTGGTTTTTGCAGAGGTTATATATAATTCTCCTGTCTTTAAATTCTAAATTTAATTCTTTCATTATTGAGAACATAATTTGCCAATCAATGTTGTCGAAAGCTTTTTCAATATCTATAAATGATAAATATGTTATTTTATTTCGGGATATTCGTTTTTATATTAAGATCCTGAGTCCTAATATTGCCTCTCTAGTTCCCTTTTGCTTTCTGAATCATACTGATCATTTCCAAGGTATTAGTTGGCTTTATTAAATATCCTTCGGTATATAATTTTTATGAGTATCTTTGAAGCGTGGGGTAATAAACTCAGAGTTCTAAAATCTGTACAAGAGTCAGCTTTATTCTTTTTCGGTAGTGTTACAATTCTGCTGTTGCAAAAGTCTTTCGGTATTACTCCCGTTTCATATATATCTTCCATAAGATAGTACATTGCGTCTATTATGCTTTCGCTTGCGTTCTGTAGTAATTCTCCGAGTATATCGTCTATTCCCGGGGCTTTTTTATTTTTGAAATATTTAAGGCTGGCATTAAATTCACTTCTTACTAGCGGTGCACCATAAGAACATTCATCAGTTTCTTCATTGATATTTAGTAACTCATCCCCTTGATATAGTTCTTCAAGGTACTCTCTCCACCTGTTTACCACCTCTCTTGTGTCTAAGAGCAATTTACCATTTTTGTCTTTAATATTATTATTGCGAGTTTTTTTGGTTTGGAGGAAACTTAATCAAAATAAAATTATATGATAATAATATTTTAAATTATTCAAGTTTATGTGTAATCTACGTTTTTATATTTAATTTAAATTGCTTTTTTTTTTTTCTTTTTTTTTTTAATTTCCAATACGTCTGCTAATTAATAGGTCAAATATTTTTATCTATATGAGTGTTCACAACTTTAATTTAGGAGATTAACATAAAATATTAGTGCATTTAACATGCGAACATGACATATATCTGCGATTAGTTTTAATATTTTATACTAATAAAATTGGGAATCAGATTTGCCTGAAAAATAATAATCGATTAATTTTAATTTTTATGTTAGTAAGCTATAAATTAAAATGACCCGATACAATTATTTGTAGGTTACTAGGGGATGGAACGTAAAGCTATTTATATTACCACCAGATAATGATCAAATCTCATGGAATTTTGATATTTATATATCTCTCTTAAATAAATTAGCTATAGATGACACTTCTACTAATGTTCTTAAGTTCATAAAATTACATAAATGTTTTTATTATGTGTAATGAATATTAAATACAGCCAAAACTAAACCTTCAGTATCACATTACAAAAAGAGATTGAACATAACACAAAAATTGCCTTTTAATATGCTAAAATACAATATGACGTTTTATAAAATAATTTTAGATTCTGAGTGTTTTTAATGATATTTTAGATTCTGAACGAAGTGAAGAAGCTTTTTTTTCTTGTAATTTTATAAAATGGATATGATTACCGTGTATTTAAATTTCGTGACACTTTTAATTTGAATTCGTGTAAGCACCCTAAGCCCTATGGTAATGGTAGTTATTTAAAAGGAAAACTTTTTGTTGATTGAATTTCAATATGGTAAATGTTAAATTACCTACATAAAACGGCGAGTCGGTCAAAGCAAATACTTTAGCAAAAGTTGTTATAAACAAAATGCACAGGACAAAGAGAAAAGTTCTAAAGAACAGTGGATTTTCATGAATTATTATGTAATGAGAGCATGCACTTCATTATATAATAAATATATGTATTTTGTGTGTGTGTGTGTGTGTGTGTGTGTGTGTGTGTGTGTGTATTAGTAACTGTAATAATATGCAAAGGCACTAATAAACCATTTAAGAAACTTTGTTATAATTAAAGTTGAAATACATTATTATTGTATTACTGACACGGGTGTTTATAAAAATGCAGTAGATATGCATTATAATAATTATATTATTATTTATTTATAAAACGAAGCAATGGAATGATTTTAGTTTTGAGTAACAAATTTAAACAGTGATATTTTTATAACAAATTAAGGTGCTACATTTTAGACTAATATCTTATGAACCTAATTTTTTCCAAATTGACAATTATTGTTTCCAATGAAATTTTGGACTCGTATAATATGGTTTTATTGAGAGTACTTGATTTTCCAACTCGTTCTCTTCAAATAATTTTGGTATTGGATAAAATATTACCTCTGTTTTATTAAATTGTATTCTGTATTCATGATTATTAAAAATTAAATAACAAGCTGAATTACACGGCTTTGTCCACGTTAACAACGCTGTCGTCGACGTTTTCTATTTGAATAGTCTGAGCTAACAATATCATCACATTCAACTGCTATCTATGACTGCCACTGTGTTTTTTCAACCATATATAATAAAGTAATCTATTTAGTATATAAAGATATTTATTATGTATGGTTGCCATCACTATTAACCTGGTGACACGCCAAGCACTCACCGACATTGTAGTATTGCCTATTGATTATAGTGTTTTTAATTCGGTTATTTATAAATTAATAAATTATTTAATGTTTGTAATATTTTACAATTTGGTTGACGAAATAGACTTTAAATCTTGTATTAATAGACAAACTTCTGTTATTTAATTTGAATAAAATAAAATAATTTAATATTGATAACTAATAAAATAAATGTATCAAAGAAAATAATTTAATATTTTTACGAGGTTTTCCGGAAGAACCTTATCAAAGCAAGCACCTGTTTTAACAGAACCTTCTCAAAATGTATTTTATTGAGATATATTGTACTACTACCTAATAATACATTATACATTATTACCTCTAAAAGCAATATCTATTCAGTGGCCTGCAACTGCTTTATGAAATACATGGAATGTCTGATTATCACAAATACAATATTATTGTCTCAGTAAATTGATTAAACAACTGTAAATATAATTGTATAATTGTATATATTACCTATTGAACCTTAGCTCTCTCAAACAATAATTTACATTAAAATGGTTTTAATACTTTTAAATTATAAAAAACAATTTTTATTTTTTCTCTATATTTTATAATAATGTCATTTAAGTGTCTTAATGAACAATTTATTAAGCAAAAGCTTCGTTTTAGGATTACAAATATATGTAATTTCTTTCTACATAACAATTCATAAAAATTTAAAAATGATTTTCGAAAAATTTATAAAATAACCAATTCTATATCACGTGACGCTATATTATATGGAGTAGAAAAAGCTAAAATATTTTAATTTTCTATTTTTCCTGTCATTTAAACAATCTTTATTCAGAACTGAATTCTATGTATTTTCTTGCATTATATCTGTTAAAAAACTATTTATATTAATAAATATATTTTTGATACATTATAATCTGATTGTGACTAATTTAATAAAATTCGGTAGTGTAATTTTTATTTCTAAAGTTTTAAACGATTAATGAATACGATACACAAAATAAAAAAAGATAGTAAATTATAATAGGTGGCATGTATAATATTCTGTAAACCTTTTTAAATATCATAGATTTTTTTAAATTGTTTACACAAGTTCATGTGTACTATGTGTTGTAGGATTTCAAATATTGACATTTTAGAGTTTTTCACGAACACACATTGTATTTAAATAGTTATTTTTATCTTGAGTGACAATAATAAACTATAATCGTGTTTTGCCACTAACTAAAACATATTTTAAATGAAGCTAACATTTATGAAATATTTGAAATGCACATGAAGTTTATTATATAATACTATAGAATTTGTGATGTTCATTGTTATGGTTTAACATGAATGTGGAAAACAAATATAAAACAAAAATTTAATTCTTTCGCTGTTTCTAGCAATCGAAAAAATGTTAATACGCAGCACCACGTTTATTTGTGTCCACCAAATGACTAAATAAAATTGCGCTACAATTTATCAGTAAGGATGTTGGAAAAATACGTTAAACATTAAACTAGATTTTAGTTAGAGAATAAATTAATTTTATCTTCACGGTCGAGGATCTCTAAATGATTAATTTAGTTCCATTTAATTTAAATTTGTTTCTATAGTTTGAGAAATGCTTGTAAAAAGAGGGTCAATTTAGAGAAAATTAATGTCGAAAAACGTACGTATTATAAGTATAAAAAAAAGTTACAATTTACACGATGTGTGACTATATATTATATTGTATACAATTGTTTGTTTGCTAATGTTTCCACATATCCTTTATGTGATGGACATCGTTGCGAAAATGACAAGAAATAAAGGTATCAGGTGTAAAAATGATGACCTGTTTACGTGCGTTGTTTGAGCGATGATGATTATGCTCGAAACGATTTGATTGGAAATACTAATGTACAATACGTCGTCAACTATTCAAATATATATTTATAACCAGTCGTACAATTGTACATTTTCAGAAGCTGCCAAAAGTTTCACGGCGACCTGTTAAGCTGTAACCCATCGTTGTCGTCTGTTAGTTTTGTTAGTTTATAGTCTATAATAACTCAACCTTCAATTTGTAAATATATATATATAAATATATACGTACATAGTGTGAGTATAGGAGTTTAATAGGTGTCGACAAAACTCTAACAATGTATACGTTGTCGTTACCGAATTCGTACGTGGTCGCATAAATCATGGATTTCGCGAAATTTTGTTTTGTACGTCATCTAAACGGGTTCTCGTGTGAATAGCTGACCTAAAATAATATAAACTATGTTATGAATATATTTTAATGAGTTCAGTTTTTATGGGAATTTCAGTAAAAATATCCGTATTACTGGAGCCAACCCCCGCGGTCATAGACTAATCTTATCGGGCCGTACTAATCTTTGACGGACCCTGGACAAATAAACCTTCTGGGCCCCCTTATTTTCCTTGGAGATAGGCTTGATTTTGAGTAACTTTGATGATTTTAATTTAAACGAATTAATTTGAATGTTTTATTAAACGGACGATTTTAAAATAATCGCATTTGGTTATTCGATGATACGATTATTTCATTAAATTATTTCATCGTTAATATTCAGATTACACATTCTATTGCATATTAACTGTCAATCACGTTGCAAAAATACGCAGATACAGTGTTAATAAATTAACAAAAAAAGTCGGACATAGGTACTATGCACCTATTATTTGCTCCTTCGGTCAGATACTCCTGATGGATGTGTAGAATATTAAAGAAACGATAAATAATTTCTTTAATTAGACAATTCTAAACGAAGGAAGTTGATACTATAAAGAACAATAAAACTTTTAATTTTCAATACACTCATCAAGAGTATCTGACTCGAAGAGCAAAGAATATCCGTGGTAATCGTGCTTTCTTGTCTATATTTTACTTTACTTTGCTTTACTTTAATTTACTTTACTTTACTTTAATTTATTTTATTTAACTTCACTTCACTTTAGTTTTATTTAATAAATGAAGAAAGGAAAACAAAATTTAATGAGAGAAAAATGTTAGAAAAATGTCCAAATTTTTTTTTTCACATTTTCAACATTTTCTTGCGTCAAAATATTTCTCTCTATGTTTATATTTTCATACGATTTGGATCAAAAAATTGTGGTTTCCGAGTCTTAATTGTCAAATTTTGGGTAGTTTTTCCAAAAAAACTGAGGAATTGAAAAATTCAGAAAACTACCTCTTTAAAGTACTAACTATAGGCAAATCAGGTTTCAAAAAGTTGCTGATCGAGACTTTTGGACATAAGTCCAAATATAATCCATACGAAAATGTTCACAGAAAAAGAAAAAAACAAAATAAACATCATAGTAAAAGCATTTCTAACAGAATCTAAAAGTTCTAATGAGTGGTTGGGGCTGGTCAGAATTGCTATAGCATACCGGACAAATAACCCGCGAAAACCGGTTTGAATATAGCCCCGGGGTCGTAGTTCCTTTTGTGCAGTTATAGTGTAGTAAATGCATAGCGGATTGTAATAAGTTCATTGGTTCAGAATAATTTTGCTTTTCTTTTTTCTGCGAACACCGGTCGTCGCCTCGGGATCCGGGCGGCGGAGACGATTAATCACCGACTCGAGTACCTTGTTACTCATCGTCGTAATATATATGCGCATCACGCACACACGAAACAATCGCGTCGACCGGCCCCCATCCGTGGCGGCGGGAAAGAACATTAAAAATCCCGAAAAGACGGTCGCGAGTAAACGGCGGTGGCGGCGTCGGCGGCGGCGGTGGACGTCGTGAGTGAAAATCGAAAATCCGACCGGGTGGTGGCGCGACCGTGGTACGACTCCGGGGGTGTGTTGACGGCTACGAGAGGACGGAAATAGCCGCGCGCACCCAAAACCCGTTGGTGGCTACGATATGGCATGCAGGGATGGTGGAAAGCGTGCACGGGTGGGGGGGAGGTGACGAACCTCGTCGGCGGCCACTTGTTGGGACCACGGCCGCTCGGCGCGTGTACGCGTTAGCGTCGTGGTCGGTGGCCGCGAGGCCGCAGCCGCCCAGTCGCGTCGCTTACGCGCGTCTCCATACCCCCCCCACCCATCATTCACCCCTTCACCCCCTTCCATCAACCCCATAGCGGACGTCGGACGGTGTTTTCCGAGAACGAAATAATTATTGTTATATATATATATATATATATATTTGTGCGGCTCGCCGCGTAAATCGTCGGAAATACGCACGCGGCATCCGCACCGAGGATTGGGGGGGGAGGGGACACACGGTCGTCAGCAGCTGCTGTGCTGTGCGCGTCCGCGCGCGTCGTTTTCGCGTGAGCTTTACCGTCGCCACAGGGCGCAGCGCGTATACGAAGCGAGCTAGCGAGCGGGCGGTCGGGAGAGCGCGCGCACTACTCACGTGTCTCAGAGCGCGGCAGTAGTACAACACACCAAGTTTAGTCTCGTGCTAACAACCCAGAGACACGGGTGCAGCTGCTGGTCACGGACGCGCGCGATTCTCGCGACTTTTTTTTCGGACTCCGCCGCCGAGGGGAGGGTTGTCGGGGTGCTTCCATAACCCGCCGCAGCGCCACGCCGCGATTTCCATTTTCCCGCGTTCTCGTCGCTCGTTCTTCGCTCTTCGTTGTTACATCATTCTCGCACACCAAAGGGCCACAGGTCTTTTTTTTTTTTTTTGTAATTGTCCGATCCGACGCGACTAACTAACTACTAACGACTAACTACTGCAGTCATACGGAAAACGACGGAAGCCGTCACGCGCCGCCCGTGAACGCGCGTAACCGTCCTCATCGGTCCCCACCTCATCGCCGCGCGTAGACCGTCCGTGAATTCGTCGCAGCACAACACGTGTCTCGCGACACTTTTCTCGCAGTCACTGCTACAGCGGCCGCCGTACGCCGGCAAACGTGCCCGAAAAACGCGCGCGTACCGCGCCGTGACCCGCTGCCACGCGTGTCACCGACTGTAATATCATAGCGTTCATTCGCTCAACGTTCAGCACGGAAAGGTTCTTACAAACGGCCACATCACGGAGCAGATACGCAAAGTTATGGGTTGCGTTCAGTCGCTGTTCAACTGTATGTATAATAATATATTATGTCTAAATATTTCATTATAATCTATTATGCGCATATTGCGTTGAAAAAAATAAAAAAATATTATGCCGCGTATTTTTAGCCGCAATCAGCCCCTCTTTCCCCCCATCACTATGCCCACTAACTACTGAAGGTAATTATCGACGGAAACGTGTCGTGTCATAAAATAAACGTCAACCGGCTACTTCCAAACAGGGCTCGAATCGAAATAATAATAATAATAATAATAATAATAATTAAACGTTATTCATTATATACTGCTTATCGTTTTTAGAAATTAGAACGTAATTCACTTTTTGCGTTCAACGTTATTGCAAAGTTAAAGTCGATTAACTTTTTACGTTTACCGTTATAAGAAATTTAAAAATTGTTCACTTTTTGCGTTTTACGTTATTGTAATTTTAAACATTATAAATTTTTTGTTACATTAATCCTATACATATGGCAATATATTATGTAAAAAAAAATATGAAAATTAATAATATCATTTTACTATCATTTTTTATTTAATGACTATTTTTATTTTCTGATATGTTATGTTTTACGTTTTATATAATAATTGTTCGTTTATCGTTTTGTTCTGTGTTTTGATTTACCCGGATTTTCGTTTATTGTTCTGTTTTTTGTATAGTGATATTTTAAAATTAGTATTTTCTGTTTTTCGTTACGTTTTCCGTCATTTATTTCAATCGTTTTTAACAGCTATAACCATTATGTTACAAAAACTTTTCGAGCCCTGTCTTCAAGGCCGTATTCAAATCAAATTTTTGTTGGGGTGTTCTGAAAATCGTAAAATTCTCATGTATACTAACATAATAGACAACATTGCAATGTTCGAAAATGTATTTAACGCAGTCCGTGACGACTTCGGACGGCTTAATCCCGCCGCCAGGTAGGGTCTTGTGAACTTCTGTACTGAAATTTAACAAAGACGGTCAACTCACCACGGCCACTAATTATTAGTATCAATACAGTAAAAGCCGTCTAAGATGAACCTTCGATAAAACGCCGGTCTGTAAGTTGCGTCTTGGATGTTTTTTATATGATTATCGTACAAGTACGAATCGCATAATTTCTTTATTTTGTGACTATCCGAACTCATAATTATCGAATAAACGGTTCTTTTTTCTATTGTCATACTTCTTTCACCTTGTCTTCGTAAAGTTCTATACGTTTACTCTCAAGGAACACGAGCCGCAAATGACATTGTACCTTTTATCGGCACACAACTCACCGGGTAAAACGGCCACCGCGTATGAAATAGATATTTGATTGGTTTCAAAAATCGAAATTTACTCACATTTAATGGTGTGTTGTAAACGGAAATCTATGCGATTAACGGATATTTCCTTTGGTTCCTCGGAGTTCCACTCCAGACGGTTTTTACTGTGTCGGCGTATAGTGTAATAATAATTCATTACGGTAATATAATAATAATATAATGCACCTTACGCGTATTTATGTGTAATTTACAGTATTATAAAATATAGGTATACACACCCGGCCCGGCCGTCCTAGTACCCACATAATATTGTGCCATTAGAGGCAGTACTTTAGAGCATGACGGAACGTTCACGATTTACCTATGTGGCATCCATTGGTATATATTATAATATTATACGTTGCAAAATATTTTATTTTTATCGCACATTTTTTATCAGTTTTACTTGCGGGCGACGGTGGTGTGTGCGTCGGACTGTGATGTGTCTATAATAATAATTATTATTATCATTATTATTATTATTATTATTATTATTACTATTATTGTGATTAGTATTATTGTTTAATTACTATCACGTCGACAATATAATAGCAAAAAAAAAAAAAAAAAATTTACAATAAGCGAATGAGCCCATGGGCGATTCTTGATTACAAAAAATATACCGCATATATGGGTGCACACACGCACACACCCGTGTGTTGCCTGTGCACGCGCGCGCACGCGGAATATGCATAGACTTTGTGTTATTTTTAATTAACGAGTATAGCAAAACTCGTCCTAATAGAATAACGTAGCAGACACGCCGCCGTTTTGTTTCGCTATTTCTTTTTATTTTTTGTTTTGTTTTTAATTATCCTCTTTGAGCTTTTTTGAACAATATATCGACTACAAAGTCGGCCGGTACGCATATACCGCGGCCGAACTGCGACTCGTTCATAATATGACGTTTTGCAGCTATGACTGACACTACACGTTTCACGTCGGCATTATCTTCAATTATCAACTCATTCATGTACCTACCAGAACTATTATTAACATTCAATTTTCATAATGTTGTAATTTTATTCGTCCGTAAAATTAACTCGCGTCGTACGATTTGACATCGTTGCGTCAACAGAATGCAGAACATGCGCCATAAATTATTTCAATCTAATCGATCTGGGAAAATGCATTATACAGGGCTTATTCTAAGGACTCAACCACGAATTGTCTTACCTGACATGATACCAAAGAGCCAAAGGTAGGCAAGTTAGCAAAAATTTAACCCGAGTCAGTCAAATTAAATATACACATCAAACATTTAGTTTGATTGTCTAGTATACCTTACGGCAATTCCGTATCTGAGGATGGGGTTGTCACGGGATCGCCCTTCCCCCGAAATTATTTCAACATTTTAAAATTAGTTACGACACTAATTCACATATACTTGAAAGTCATAAATTGCAGAGGCTATACATCAGGGCAACTAGTTGATCAATACTATTTTGATTCATTTATAAGAAAACATACAATACATTATTATTTTTTTTTTCGGAACTTTTTTTTCCAGTTGTAAATGGCTATAGATCAGGGATTCCCAACCGCTGTGCCGCGGCACAAAAGTGTGCCGCGAAATTCTGCTGGTGTGCCGTGTAATTTCTTTTCTTTTTATGTGTGTTTATTTATTTTATATTATTTCTTAAAATTAATAGTTATATTAATAGCATTAACTTCGAAGTGTGCCGTAAAAACTTATAAAATGATCAAGTGTGCCACCAAGTAAAATAGGTTGGGAATCCCTGCTATAGATTATAACACTTAGTAGTTGATTACGGTAGAATGGTTTAAAACTTTAAAGTGGTAATTATTTGAAACTATTAAACTAAATTATTCTTAACTAAAAACAAAGAAAAACTATCGATAATTTTGTAAAAAATGGTAAAACATGCCGTAAATCATGAATTCGATTTTAGTTGTTTCGTGTTAACTATAAAAATAAAGCAGTACATAATGGAATAAGTTGGAATAAGGTAGAATAAGTTATCAAAATAATTTTGACCACTTTTTGAATAAATATAGGATTTAGAACATTATGTTATCGGTTTTTTCTAATACAATTTTAAATTATTTGTATTATGCGTTTAAATTGTTCTTGTTTATGTAATAAAATCATAGTTTTGTCATAACTTTAACCCAATGGCAAAACTTCAATTCAGTATTGACTAAAATTATAAACTATATTCTGGACTCCTACCCCCTAAACAATAATATTTAATATATTGGTGAACAATTATTAAAACGTAATTAATTTTGCATATTAATTATTAAAATAAAACAAATTTATCACAAACAAGTCAACTACGAAATAATTAGATTTTAAGTACGTATCTAGATTTTTCAATTACCTACGCAAAATAAGTTAAACTGCGCTTTAGAATAAGCCCTTATATTATACCTATCGTTTAATAACAGTATAAAAGACGTAAAAAAAAAAAAAAAAAAACACACCCAAAGCGATAAATTTGGATTTCATTTTTTATGAATCGAGTTTTCAATGAAGGGAACATTTTTTTCTTTAATTTTTCGTTTATTTCATATTATAATCATATATTTTATATAAATAACTGCAACCCATTGACCTCAAAGTGTCTGTCATACGCTAGATCCCTAAAAACGATTTGTGAATTAAAATTATTTTTACTCACAACTGGATGTACCAATGTATTTATTGTATATTGTGCATGTTAAAAAATATATAATAAAATCACTACCGAATCAACCATAAGCGAACATTTTTATTTTTTATTACTAGCGTATTGCTAGTATTAGTAATCGTAGTTAAAAGTTTTTAAATTTAAAAAAGGATTTTCTGGATATATCTGCATTTATTTTGCCTGGGAAATCCATTTTTGCGATTTCACATTCGCAAAAGCATTTCTATTATTAATCTATTAATTTGTTTAGACACATTAGATATTTGACTCATTCACTGAAAATATTCTTTAGCATAAATAATAGATAATTTTGTTATTTGCTATATTCAATTTTAATAGTTATTATGAAAGTTAGTAAAATTCGTCATAGCATCGAAAAATTAAACCATGTGTTCAGTAATTTGTATTCGTATACAAATGTTAACTCTTAAATTCAGTGTTTAATTTGGTTTGTTGTAAATATTTTGTTGTTTCTTGTGATTGTGCAACGACGATTGTTTGATATTTATGCACCTAATTATATCGTTTATCATTGCATGCTATGTTTAAAAATCAACATTACAACATTACGTGTGTCCCCGCGTATCAGCTTGGACGTTTCCGACGAATAATTACTATGACTTGGTTGTGTATGTTAATCGCTTATCAGTTGATAGTTTTGTTCAAGAGAATACATAATATTTTTTTGATGAACCTTCAGTGAGGGTATTTTCGTCAAACAATTTGCCATTACATTTTATATGTTCAGTCGAAAATGGTAGGTATACTCACGCGTTACATTGAATACGAAACAATACCTATGTAGATAAATTAAACGAATAAAGTACTGGCCTATAATGATGTTCGACATTGATTTTGAGCAAAGACAGTTATATTGTTTTGACAGACATATTGTTACCATGTCACTTGATATTTCACTATTATAATATCTAGTTAATAATACCACTTAAGTGTATTAGAATCAAGTCATACTATTTTATTCTAAAATATTACACATTTGATTGTAATGCTGAAATTATTTTTTTAGATTCTGAACAAAGTGAAGAAGCTAGTGTTTTTACAATGATGTTTATTTTTTTTTCTTTTTTTTTTTCTGTTAACACTATTTCGTATAGAAATACTTGTCCAAAAGTTTCGATCAATAACTTTTTGAAACCGGATTCGCCTCTAGATTGTACTTTAGAGAGGTCATTTTTTGAATTTCTCAATTCTTCAATTTTTTTTTT
>JAIPRM010008842.1:0-15427 GCA_025469315.1 Stegophylla sp. TES_Ste_2020
GTCCTGTATTTTATTTTCTTAAATATGGTCACCCTAATTTAGTCAATCTCTAAATATCTAAATCGTCAACCGACTGCAACACGTTGTCCACCGCAAAATGTCCCACGAGGATTAAATTGGCGGAGGAATGTCCGAATACTGACGTTCGCATTGAGTGTATAACTTGCATAATACAATTTCAACTGTTATTGTATCGTTTTGAAACATTATGTTTGTACATATTAACATAAAGCTTGACGACACCTTGTAAAAATGATTTACAAGCGTAAAAGATTTACAAGCATATGATATACAGGGTGATATATTAAGCGTCACGCTCATTTAATTTCTTTTAACCCTTTTGAAAACGTATACATTTGACGTATAATATTTAAAACACAACTTAATCTACATAATTTTGTGCTATTTTTATCGGCGTGATATTTTAATTTTTTTTTTTTTTTAGTATTTCACTATATTCGTTATTTAATGTGCTGAAAAATCATATTACTTTTTCTTTTTTTTACATTTTAATAGGAAGGTATTTAATTTTTTTATTTCAGACGAAATGTTTTAGAAACAATAACATAATTCGTTTAAAGTTTAGAATTGCGCAGCAATGGAACTATATTTTTATCGGGAAACCTTTGTCCTTTCTAATATATTTTAAACTGTATATTTTCATATTTATTAAACCAGTGATTCTCAACCTTTTTAAAGTCACCGCCCCCCTAAAGAAAAAAATATCTTTCAACGCTCCCCTTAAAAAATAATAGTAATAATAATAACAATTAATTAAAATGTAGTACTATATTTGAAAAGTGTAAAACTGAAAACTTAATAGAAACAATATGTATTCATAAAGCTGGGCTGGTTTTTCATACTTCATTAGTTGAATGTTCAGTCAATTCTTAAATCTGTCAATCTACTAGATATTTCAGTGTTTATTGAAAACGATCTGAAAAAATATACTTACAGATAAGCCATGAAACATTGTTTAGTGGAGTATTTGTGTGTCAGTTTTTATTTTACTCCACTATTTAGGCTTAAGTGTAAATACATATTATGCTCAACACCACCATATATAGCCCAAGGATTGCTCACCGCCCCCCTATCGCCCATAAAATGTTCATCACCCCTCAGAACCTCTTTACCGCCCACTGAGGGGTGGTATCGCCCCCGTTGAGAACCACTGTATTAAACTATAAGATACGGTTATTCAAGTGTAAATAATTAATGATTATTATTGAAGAAAATTAAAAATTGAAAATTACTCAGACAAAAATAGAAAAATAATAATATCGTTCAAGTGTAGATATATTAATATCATAGTCTTAAATGGAACATAAAAAAAAATCAAATTCAAATACCAAACTAGGTTAAGAAATTGGGACTTTTAAAAAATTTCTCAGAATATAAATATTACGTCATTTGTACAGTTTTTGGAAGATTGTTTAGGTCTACTCACTTTACGTGTCTGCAGAAAACTTAAATCGACCGAACGGACAGGTGGATTAACTATAAGCTTGGTTGTAGAGTGTAGTAGTTATATACATATCAGTAGTATTGGGAGAAAATATTTAAATTTGTTGGGACTGTGTCTGTCGTCGATTGGCTGCAATAATGATTAAAGACTTTTTAGCTTATATTAGTTTTAGGTTTTTGTTTGTTTGTTATGTTAAAATAACGGTATTTGAAGCGATTTTTTTTTTCGAAATAAATCTAGTTTAGAAGTCACTAAAAGTCACTAAAATAATTTCAAAAAAAGTTCAAATTAATATTTAATTATTATTTAAATTAGTACTTATATAAATCAATTTATTGAGTATGTAGACAATGTATATTTATTTCGTGTACCAATACATTATATACATTAGTGATTGATTTGGAAAAAAATCTTATTTAACTTTTAATTTTTAAACCCCGAATGAAGGAAAAAACTATGACCATTGTCATAAGTTTAATTAATAAAAATTTCATGGAATGGTAAGTTTCTGTACGAGAGGGTCAGGTAAAGAATTAGATGTGTTAGTTCCTAAATGAATGAAAATATGAGATATATAAATTCCTACACGAAATATGAAAATATGAGATTAGTAAGTTCTTACACTATAGAATACTAAAAATATTCGTGGTTAACGATGTTTTGCATAAAAATAGATGAATATAATATACCATGTCTTTGGTTTCTCAAGAGTCAAGAGTTTATCAATAGTCGAGGAACGTATATAGATTGAGCGAGTGAAGCCAAGGAGCGTAGCGACGAGTTCTAAAACACGCGTTGAAACTGTTGATAATTAATTTGAACTTGAAATGTCCTGTGGACACGGGACACTGGAAAATACATACCTATATAATATGTATTAGTTAAATTATTTTGACTACGGTAGATAAAGCAATTACTTATAAATTGCATGCAAAAATTTGTTCGTAAATGATATACGACACGTGTGCCCAATAAAATATACTTTTTCAGTTATTTTGTAGTGTAGGAACTAACGTATCATAATATTTTTCTTGATCATTATAGAAACTAATATAATATGTACTTATTTCAGTCTTGTAGGAACTAACATATGCATTTTTTTACCATGTAGGTCTCGTGTAGGAACTCGCATTCAACCAAAGTTCCTAAATCCTAATTTTTTAAAATATTTTTATTTTACCATCATATCATTATAGTGTTTTATTTCATTAATTCAAAAAAATATATAAATGTACCTACCTAGTTTTATTATATTTACAATCAATTTTCGTATAATGATTTTGTGAAATAAATTTGTAACCGAATAATATTTTTATTCATTACTTAAATGCAAAATATTAAACATTTTCGAATGTCAGGCGGAATCGATGGCCGGCACAATCGATAGTACCTTTCTTACAGGTAAAATGTCCTTTTCGGTGGAGTCGATAATACGCCCAATAATATTACCTCCCCCCACCCCGTCCATTCTAGACAAAGCACCAAAACCGCCACCGGTACGTACAATGTACGAATTTATATACGTGCAGGGACATAATATATATATATATATATATCCGAAGGCGAACGGAGAACATAAATCGTAAATCTTCGCGGTGGGTGTGCGCGAACGAAAATGTGACCTTTTACACCGCAACCGCGCGTATTGTTGTCGACGTCGTATATATCGAAAACACCACAAGCGATCTAAAGGTTGTCCCGCGGGGGGAGGGGGCCAAGGGAGGCAGGGAGACGAGTCCTGGTTTCCAATGAACACGTACACGTTGCGCACTCCTCTCCCGCGGGACCGGAAACGGGCGCCTACTTACGGAAACGGCTCGACGCAAGAGTCGTTCATAATCGTTACCGCGCGGCCGTTGTGCGAACACCGCTTCAGATATGCAGCAACACGTCCCGTACTTAGGTACACTGCAGTTGTACGGACCGAAAATAACACAGCAAGTCGTATGCTACCCCTTTGGGGCACTCGAATCGACACGAAAAACAGACAATATACTCTTGATCAAGGGATTGCAAAAAAAAAAAAAAATATAGAAAAACTGTCGTTTAACCCACTACATGTTATATAATATATATTTATATATATATATATATATATTTTTTTTTGTAGAAATGTGTTAAGTGGTAATCGAGAAATGTGTGCTGTACGTATAGTGGAAGAAAATAATGATGAAAAAAAACAAACACAAAAAGTTGAAATAAAATAAAAAATATGTCGAAGAATCGACCCTCTCAGAACAGAGACAGAGAAAAAAAAAACAATAATAAAATATATATTTGATAAATGACATAGGATAAGCTTAACCCCTTCGGAGACTTGCACGAGAAAAAATAATGATCGTGGAGAAAAAAAAAATAATATTATGTATAGATGAATAATAATAATAATAATAATAATAATGAAAACACCGTAGAAAAATTCTGACGTTTTGAAAGAAAAATGAACCTGACGCTTTTGAAAGTATTTGAAAACATTAATTCTGGCGAGCATTCCCCGCGGGAGATAAATGTTGTTTTCACCCCTAAAAACCCGGTGCGTTACAAAAACTCGTGTATGCAGTGTTACGCGCGCGCGCGCGCCTATAACGGCGGGGCTTATCATCATTAGAGGAGTATAACCTTTATAATATATTATTATTGTGTTATTGTTATTATTATTATTCGACTTGTAATGCGCGAGCAGTGTTCAACACGTATAACCGTCGAAATCCTTTGAAATCCGCTCGCGGTGTTAACCATAATGCAGTGTCTGCCTATAGTCAGGGAGCGTCGTTTTTCGTAATAATTATTGTTTATAAAAATAACGTTATTCGAAGTGTACCAACAAATCACAAAATTCTAGGAAACATGATCTCCTTCGTTCTGTTCCTCTTTTGTCATTTAATTACGAATGTTATTTGGTGTATTTTGATGACTTTGTTTAAACATAAACAATTTAGACACACTTTTATTAGTTTTTTAAAATTAATTTTGATGAATTTTACTATGTAATCAACATAGAAACATCTATATAGAATCTAGAAATTTTTTTTATGCATTTTACAATAATATAAAAATAATATAAACCGAGCCAGATTAGTGCAATTAGTGGTCCAGGGCTAACTAACTTTCGAGGCCCTAAATTTTTAAAAATATATTCTCACTCGAAAAAGTGTAAGTACGTTTACAAAGCACAAATTACTTACTAAACAATGTAATTTAGTTAAAGGGTTAAAAATCTGGACCTAATATTTTTCGCTCCTCGGATGAGATACTCTTTTGTGTATGTTAAATTTTAAATTAACGATAAATAGTATCTTCAATAAAACGATTCTAAGCAGACACTCAGTTTAGACACAATAATAATTGTCAGTTTCATAAAAAAAAAATAAATAAAAAAATCAATTTTTCATGGAAAATATTGTAAAGCAAAAAAAAACTGAGAAGTGTTAGAAAAAAAGTTTCATGTATTAAACATTTTCTTTCACAAAAATATTCTTCATTTTAGGTATTTTTTTGTGAAGAATTTTCGAAAAATGACACTTAATAGAAAACATTTAAATTAAATTAACATCATTGTGAAAACACTAGCTCCTTCACTACACTCAGTATCTATGAAAATCTCTTTATAACGTCTAAATAAAATATAGCTAATTCATCTCCATAAAAAAATTTTTTTACATTTACGCTTATCTTCAAAAAGATATTTTAATATTCATACTTACTCAACAAATTTTTTTTTTGTATCATTTCATATGTTGTTTATGTAATTGGACGATAGTGCCCAAAAATTCGTTTGAATTTTTTTGTGTTGTGGAAGCTGATTCAAATTGGCATATACACGAATGTACAATATTTAAGAACTAAAAACTATTAATACATATTTAATGAGTATAAAAATAATGTTAAGCTAGGTATGTTTTTTTGGTCGAGAGAACGCTTGAAATTTTCGGCGGCTTTAGTCCATAAATCATCCCCATTATTTGCGTCTATGCTTAATATTGTACTTATAAAGTGACAGACTGTAAAAGTGAATAATTTTGATTACAGTTGCAACGGACTGATTGAACTATACAATAATTATTATAGTTCAGATGGCAGACGCGCAAGCCGCACACAGTCTGGTTGAATATTTAGGACAGTAAATTGTGTTTTTAAAATAGAATATTTGGGTCAGTCAAGTCAATGGCAGATATGCGTTTTGGTCTGTTATTTATAATGGTGAATTTATTTCATGCGCGTCGGTGGCTACACGTAATAATGACGCGCTCATCCCACATTTAAATTTTACGAAAATAAAAAGAAAAAAAATGCTTTAACGCCTAAATGTATATTGTACTTTTTCTAGCACACAGTAATGTAACATTGTTTTTTCGCTGGCAATTATACCGGTTATTCTATTTTGTAAAAGAACAAAATTCTTTTATCTTTTAATTTAAAAATATTATGCACTGTACAAATAATTTGTTACTTTGAAAAAAAAAAATAATAATAAGAATCTATTAATAATATTCTTGTTTTACACGGAAAACAAACCGAAAGTATACGTGTAGGTAATGAAATAAACTTCACGCTTTAGTCAGAGTGTATTTAGTCCAATTTCTAGGATGGGAATTAAAAAAATATTTACTAAAAAAGTCGGACATATTTCACACCACGAGTACCTTTGCTTCTCGAGTGGGACTAGGTGGGTGTGTTAGATAGATTTTAAAGAAACGACAATTAATATTTTTTGATAAAATGATTCTGAGTGGAGGTCAGAGGTAATTTTAATTAAAAATTATAAAGTTCATAAGTGACAAAAAAAAATATGTATTCAAAAAATTTTAACAGGAAAAAAAAATGAGATCAAGAAAAATTATTTTGATGAGGAAAATAGCGTTAGAAAAAATAATAGCGAAACAAAACAAAACAAAAAAAAAAACAAAAATTTTCTTCATATTATTTTCTATCTATGTATATTTAAATTTTTGTAAAGTTTGGATTATAAAAAAGTTTTTAATGCGTTTTCATCAATTTCAGATTAGATTTTCCTAAATTTGGAAAAACTATTAAGAAATTGGAAAAATTACCTGTTTAAAGAACCCCCAAGAACTAAATTCTGTTTCAATAAATAGCAGGTTGAAACTTTTGGATAAGTTTCTCTATACGAAAAATTGTTTACAGAAATATAAAATAATAATAAAAGCAATTATTGTAAAAACATTAGCTAGGTTTCCACCTCCCATAATTTAAAAGTGCTCCAATATAGGTAGCAAAAAAATAAAATAGTTAAGTGTATATTGAAAAAATTTAAAAATATCTTGAGGAGGCTATAGTATTCTTACTGCTCCCACCTGTGTATTATGCCCTCGTGTCACGTTCCACAAAATTACACGTTTACAAAGTGGACCGATGTTATAATAGTAAGTTAAATGTGTCTAAAGGCAGAGAAGCGATTTGGGTGTATATGTGTGTGTGTGTGTGTGTGTGTGTGTGTGTGAGGGGGTAGAAGGTGAATCGAAATATGGTTTTCAACTGACGAACACACGAAAACGCACACGTGCGAGTCGTCGTTAGATACCTCCGGCGGATGTGTCGGATGAACTGATGTCGTAGAAAAACGGCAACGAACGTCGTCATTTTCGTTGCGGTGTACGCGCGCGATTTGTTCGTAGGCGATAATTTTGGGATGGGGGTGTGTGAGGGTGTGTGACGTATATTACACCAATTGCAGACGCATAATTCATATGAATCGATCGCTATCCATATATATATATATATATATATAACTCTAGAGCTGGGATTTGATTGAAAATATGTTTTGAACACGATAAATTATTAAAATTATTTTTATTTTTATGTAATCTAGGTAAGTAAGTGATAATTCGTTTTATACGGTTTTCATGAAAATTAATAATATATTATCTTATATAGTTTGCAATTTTTGTAATTTTTTTTTAATAGTATACAAAATTTAATTTATCGATACTATGTATATTATGATATACTATGGAGAATCATAAAAATATTGTGTAATGCGTTTATTGCCAAAATGTTGATTTAAGATTTTATTTTTTGTTCGTCAGTTTTTCGACAAAAGTAGATAAACAAATTAGCAAAAAGGATGATATGAATAAAATATGGGCTCATTATAATAGTTTGAATGCAATCTCATTTTATTTAAATTCGAGAATTTATTAAATATTAAACTAAAAAATAATTGTTATTGTTTGTAAAATTTTTCAAATATATTAATTAATAATTTAATTATTAATTCTTTTACTTTTCTCTTTTTGAAAACGAAAGAAGTTAATAATATAAAGAACAATAATAGTTGTCATTTTCAACACACTCACCAAGAGTATCTGACCCGAAGAGTGAAAAATATCCGTGGTGCGAAGTATGTCCGGCTTTCTTGTCTATACTTTACTTTAAGTAAAGTTACTTCTTGTCTATGCCTTACTTACTTTTAACTATACATTTCAAACAAAAATTTATGTTCGCTAAAATAATAAATTGAAGTTTCGGTAATCATTGATAAAAGACGAGATAACAGTTACTGTTGGTATTACCTAATAGTTAATATTTATAGAAAACACTGTAGGTTTATGGTAGTCGAAACACGGATATTCTTCGCTCCACGGGGCGACGGAGCAAATACTATTGGTGGATGTGTAGAATTTTAAAGAAACTTTAATTTGCCATGACCTCAACATCTGATGTACTTATAGATATCAAGATTGCACTAAACACCCGTATTAATCCAAATAATAATGATGATAAATACCTGAATAAATATACATCTTATTTTTGTATTGCGCGGTGTTCAAACACCAAATGCCTAAAAACACCCGAAACGCATAGTGTACAACATTTTTAACACAAAATGCATTTCATGGGGACTAACCGACCACAGTGGCACAGAATTTTTACAGGGGCATCGAAAATATAGATTCTTAGGTAACCACTCACCAATTTTCTGAGTTGACGTCCCCGAAACTTTTGGTGTACGCCAATGATTATAATATTATTATTTAACTGATAGACAATTCTACACATTTGATATTATTATTATTATTATTATTATTACAATAAAAACACAATTAATATATGAGGAGAAATTTTATAATGTTTTAAATCGATTTTAAGGATTTCAGTACGATTATTTGTACGTGTTACGAGTAAAAATTATTTTTAACAAAAACTCATTGAAATTTTCGTCCCTCCGGGTTTCGGCTTAGTCGTACACGTATTTTTAGTCAATAATAATTACAGCAGTGTGTTTTTAGGAAAACGCGCGTTAAACGTGTGTTTGTCGTTAGTACAATTATTACGAGCTCGGTGAATGTAATATGCGCGCGGCCTGTCGACTTAAATACGTCTCGTTACTGGAAACGTGGGCGAGGAGAGTTCACAGTGGCGGTGAAATGGTCTAAAAAAACGAAAAAACGTATTTTCCACCCCCGCAGCCGCCGCAGACCTTCGACTTTTTACTCTTTACACGTCGTAAAACACGGGTAAAAACGTCCGGCGCTCGACAGCTTCCTCCCCATCGTCGACGACAACGACTACGCTCATCTCGCCCCCGACTACTTTACAACAGGCAAACGTCATATCTCAGCAGCAGCAGCAGCAGTGGAGACGAACGTACACGTCAACCACGACGGTCCGGGGTCAAAACGAATATAATATACACGTGTGTGATGTTGCGTATACTCGTGTTATAGGTATTGGCGTCGTCACGTGTTAATCATTTAAACGAGTCGGTTTTTTATTATTATTTTTACTCCAGTGCGTATTATATATATATATATATATATATATATAAATTATACGTATACTTAGGTACGAAGGCGACGCGCGACGGTTCGAGCGTACATTTCTCTCTCGCGCTCTCTCTTTCTCTTTCAAAAGATTTCGTTCTTTTTTCGAACGTTAGTTTTCTGTGGTTTTTTAACACTACGCATCCTGCGGTTAATCGAGGCCGAGAGAAAATGCCTCCAAAAATAGAATAACACTACCACCACCATCGCCATCAGCAGGTACACTGCAGCAACGTTGACGCGCGCGGATAACCGCTGCCACCGCCACTGCAGAGCCGTTGCCGGTTAAACGAATGTCAGGATACATTTATGACGACGTGTATGTATAATATACGTTTAAATGGAATCCGTAAGGTGGATGATGATGGAAACCACAAGAGCGTATATTACATAGTATACACTGCACAAGTCTAAACTTGGAAATTTTTGATATAATTCACTATACCAACACGTAGTGCCGTGATGGATGCGTATTTGAATACACGTCTTACACACACACACATACATATACACGCACGCACAGAATACATGTACGTGTGTGTGTACACACGTGAACAGATAAATGTAGTAATAATGCTTATACACACGATAACAACACACGTTTCTCTTATACGCACGCGTATACACAAATGATATGCGTTTATTTATTATTATTATTATTATATACAATATATTGTATGTATCATAAAGAATTATATAGTATTTATAATATATATATGACAAACATTCAAAAACTCAGAGGAGGTTTAAATTGAAAGAAAAACATTAAATAAATTACGACCGGTCGAATAATACTCACCTGATGCCCATTAATACACATTATATATATTATGAATACGAAAGAAAAAAGTAAGGCGAATATCAATCGTTCTTAGAGAATGAGAAGTTTCTATATATGTATTTAATAGTACCTAACACTTTACTCTTGAATTCAAAACGTTACAGTGGCGTATTTAGGGGGTTATTATTTTTACTTCAATATTAGAAACATATGTTTTATTACAAACCATATTTTTTATTCTCTGCTTAATATAAAAGGTGATAATTAATGAACCACATTTTAGTAATTTCATTTAACTAACATTGAATGAATGCGTATATGTATATCTAATATTCAATAAATAAAAAATATATGATATGATCATTTATATTTAGTTATAATTATTATTATAAATCATTACAAATATTAATGTATATTTTATAAATTATAAATAATCAATTAAATAAAATACGTTTCTTTAATCGTTGAATAGTCTTTTAGAATCTATTTACTATCTACCTAGGTAAATAAAATATATTCTGAAGCATAAGTAACAAAAAAAAAAAAAAGAAAGAAAACTAAAAACTCAATAGGGTTCTACTTCCTCCCGCAAATACGTCTGTGAAACTATATGCAGTGCATCAGAAATTTTCGGGCACTTAACGTGATGAAATCGCAAAATTTCTACTGAAAAATGATTTGTTAAAAAATTGTTTTGTATACAATAATCTCTTTATGCGTTAAATATTTATTTTGTCGTAGATTATGATACTTGTTCCCAAAAATTGGTTGAGATTTCACAAACATATCAAGTTCCTAAGTCTACTTTTGTAATACTAGTGTATTAATAAAGATAATGCATTGAGTTTCAGCCAGAGAAATAAAATAACGTTCTTCGACAACAGCAGTATTTTATGTTATTTTTTTTCTGGCTGAAGACAGAAAGCGAGCGAGAAACTTATCGAAATTGCAAAGTCGAAAAAAAAATGCATCAATAAAAGAAGTTAAGGCATAAAATAAGCATTCAAGAGATGAACTGCTTTGTTGCAGCTGCGAGAGAGTATCACAGAAAAAAAATTTATTACTCCCTCGGTGCCCGTCGTCGAGCAAACGATTTACAATATTGGTATGCATTTTTGTGCCAAAAAAAAAAAAATAATAATAATAATAAAGAAAGCATATAAGTATAGCAATGCATTGCAAACATACTGTACAAGTAGGAGTGTATCATAAAAATTTTTTTTATTATTTTTCAGAAGTTGTCGAGCAAACTCGGTAATAAATCATTGCTAATAGTAAATTATTCTCGTTTGTCGGATAATTTTCTGGAAATGTTTCGAGTATGTATAAAGTGATGATGTATTTTGTGCGACCAGTAACGATTTATAATTGCGGTTCGGAAAACCAGATTTCGAAACTCCTTTACAGGGGGTTTCATTCATGCAAATTCCTTAACCGTCAATCGATTACACTGAAAATTGTCATAGGTGTCCTTGAAAATGATTCTAAGGGGTGGATGTCAGTTTAAATATAAACAAAATTGAGTATAAGTAAAACGAAAGCATTGGTTTGGTTCAATACTATATGTTTCCTAATTTGATAAAATATAGAAATTAATTGAATAAGCTGAAAAATCAGGCTTAGCCCAAGTGCAAGTCATTTGTTTTCAAAACGTATTATTATTCAATATTTACTATAACTATAAAAAAGTGAGCAACTTCTCTCCCTTCTCCCCAACTCCTTTTTTTCTTTCTTTGTCTTTGTTTATTTTTTTCACATTTCTCCCAAATCTTCTCTTAAAAAATTAGAAAGGTCACGATGAGAGATGGAGAAGAATAGAAGAACGGTAATTCATACTATTACATTATACAGGTATTGGTTGTCTTTAAACTTAAGTTTATTGTGTGGCCACGGTTATTGAATTCAACTAATGATAACATATCAATTTTATTGTTCTAAAATATGTTATCTAGAGAAACATTTTACCGATTTTAAAAGTAACTATATCACTCCTTGTCAGGCTTTCTTGCCTATACTTCACTTTTTCTATATTCTTTGTATTATCGTGATGAAAATTTAAGACGTAAATATCAATCATATTTTCCACCATTTAAGTTATCTCTTACAGAGTTTTATTTATTTAATATTTCCTTTGTTGTGTAAACATTTTACACGTATCATATCATTAATCTGTTTATGAACGTGTAAATAACAAATAAAAATAAGAATGGGGGGATTGATTGAAAAATTTACTTTCAAATGTTGCATAATATTATTGAAATGAACTTCAATTGAAAACGTTGTCGTTATCATTCACGATTGATTTTAAAAAGCCACTGGGTACGTGCCAATGCGAGTTCCCCGTCTTCCTCCTCGCCGGGCACCCGTGAGCGCGAATATTATAAGTGTTCGTTCTGCAGTTAATGCGGAAACAGACGTCCGTAAAAACGATAGATGCGTTCCAAACGGAAACGCACCGACAATTAAAACGCGCAACGTTTAATCCTGCATACCTGTAGCTGCGTCACGGTTAAATATGTAACTGTAGGGAAAACGGAGTATAATGTATTAGATCACCGCGGTGCAATAAAACCGTATTGTAACGCACATAAACCTCTAATGTTGTTGCCCGTAATACCACACACACGCACGCACACACACACACACACACACACACACACACACACACACACGATATACACATATCTATGCAGACACACAACAGTCCCGATAACTAAAGTGTACGGCATGTGGTTTTCTCATTACCGTTTGGTAATTGAATGCTTCCAATAAATTGTCCACCGAGAAAAATGAACACAGACAATAGGAAAACGTATTCATGACACTTGGTCCGACGGCGCGCGGTGATTGTGTCATGATAAATTACCCTTTACAAATATAATATTATTATTATTATAATAATGATAGTTGTAGTAGTAGTAGTAGTAGTAGTAGTAGTAATAATAAAAATTCTCCCGGTATAAGTCACGCACGGGGTGTGTGTGTGTGTGTGTGTGTGAAAAAAAAAATTATCATCACACCCCCCTACTCACCGTTCAGTTCCAAACGTTCTAGTGACGGTTGTTTGAGTCCCGAAAGCGATGAGATTTTATTCGAGTTTAGGGTCAAAACCTGTAGAAAAAAATACATATTATTATAATGATAACAATAAAAGGAAAATATTATACGACGCTATTGTTATTTCGAGAAAAAAAAAAAAAAAAAACATTATTAATGATAAGAATATTATATCGCGGGGTGTGTAATATATGTCATAACGCTTTTTCCTCCCACGGAGTCGATTATCCTATGTTTACCTGCAGATACACCATGGGTGACAGACAAAGGGAACTGACGTCGTTGTGATCGGCTTGCAACGAAACCACGTGTTGTAAGTGTCTGAGCACGTCCAGGGCGTGTAGATCCAAGTGATTGTGCGACACGTTTATGATGGATAAATGTCGAAAGTTCGCGATCTCTTCGATGTTTGTGAGATTTCTAAATAAATATATTTTACAATAGTTAACAGCGCGATGAGAATAATGTTTTCATTAAATCTGATGCACCAAAAAAAAAAACCTTCAAAACTATTGTAAATAAATGTATTTATAACCTGAAAATAACCATCACAAATTCTCAAAAAAAAAAAAAAAAAAAACTGTCGAAAATAAACCTTAAAACTTATTAAAATTGAATAAAGTACGTAGTTTTACATTCTGAGTGAAGATGTTTTTATTTATTTGTTTATTGTATTATGTGTACAATGTATTCTGTACGCGTTTTCATGTAGAAATACTTGTCCAAAACTCTCGACCAGCAACTTTTGCAATCAAAATTTTCTTATAGATGGGTACATTCTTAGGTGGATATTTTTCAAAATTCTCAATAGTTTTCCTAAAATTTCAGAAAATTATCTAAAATTTGACAAAACACATTTATTTTATTTTTTTTTTAATCCAAGTCTAATAATTTTTTTAATATAGGTAGACTATAATATGAAAAATAGTTTAGTGAAAGAAAATATGAAACATGTAAAATTTTTTTTTGTTTTAAATTTTTTTTAATATTTTTTTTTCTTTTCGAATTTTCTCTTTTATGTTCTTGGTTAATAGTGGAATATTAAACTGGTTGAGTAAAATATATATTTAATCCATATGATCCATGGAAGTTTTTCCAAAATTTTAAGAAAACAATTGAGATTTTCGAAAAATGTTCACTTAAAAGCACCATCAAGACTCTAGAGGAAAATTTTGATTTGAAAAGTTGCTGACTAATTGACACGTATTTCTATACAAAAACATGCACACATAAAAAATAAAAATAAAAAATAAACATTATTATAAAAACACTAGCTTCTTCGCTCTACCTAGAATGTAAAATGTAGAAAATTCTACAATTCCGTTCTCAGCGTTTCGTTTCGATAAATTAGAAAAGGTGTGCTTATTTTTCCACAAAAATAAAAAAAAGGACTCTGTTCCACCTTATGTCGGACACTTTATATTCATTGTAAATAAACAGTTAAATCTGACTTTTACTTTCCACGTAAAATACAACTCTATAGAAATTTATTTAGTAAGGGTGTTTAGAGTTTAACGAATTGTCGTGTTTTTCACATAATATAATATATTAACCACGATAAATTGTATGCATTATATTTTACCAATGGTCTGTACATCAGTGACCCATTTGGCATTCGCTCTTTAAAATAAAATTCAAAGGCAGTTTATGCTACACCTGTTGCGCCCTATCGCGCACGCCCATGTAACGTGTGCAGTTACCATATTATTATAATATACTATATACAGTCTATTGTTAATAATTTTACCTGTGGTCGACGTCGATTTGAATGTAAGCGTAAAGTAATCCATTTCCTACTTGACCGATGCGTTTCAGGCACGATCTGGCTTCTTCAGTGGTCAGCTCATTCTCGGGCCACGCATCTTCTTCCAAAATGGATCTTGACCGTTGGACCTGTAATTTCTATCAGAGAGAGAGAGAGAGAGAGATATTATCGTATCCAATCCATTTAAAACGAAATAAGATTTATTTTGCATTTTTTATTTTACGCATTTTCTTAAAAGTTAGCAATACGAATAATATTTTACCGTCTTTCAAATTTATAATTATTACTTGAATTACCCTTCATACAAAAAATGACAAATTTTTTTTAGATTCTGAGCGAAGTGAAGAAGCTAGTGTTTTTACAATGATGTTTATTTATTTATTTTTTTTATTATTTTTTTTCTGTGTACAACTTTTCGTATAGAAATACTTGTCCAAAAGTTTCGATCAATAATTTTTTGAAACCGGATTTGCCTCTGGATTGTACTTTAAAGAGGTCATTTTTTGAATTTCTCAATTCTTCAATTTTTTTTTTTGGAAAAAACTACCCAAAATTTGACAAAAACGACTCGGAAA
>JAIPRM010008843.1:0-15427 GCA_025469315.1 Stegophylla sp. TES_Ste_2020
AGTGTGGTTTTAATTTAAGGAATAAATAATTATTTTAACTCATTTCATCGTTAATACTAGGTAAAACAATATTCTTAATAATAATGGTTTAATTTCTTTGAAGCATGGAACGTTTTTTTTCTGGGTGCACGTATCTGAAGAATACGTATTAGATTTTCAAATTGTGCGGCGAGGATTATCGAAGGACATGAATCCGATTTAATGGAGCAAAACGTCAGCCAATAGAGATTTTTGAAAATGTGATTTGAGTAAACATTTTATCGGTCACATAATACATTCCGATAGTTTAACGTAAACATGTATACGCGCATCCAATCACAGTGGATTTCATAAATGTGGAAATGATCTCACAATATTGACATAAACTGAAAGTACATGGTATGAGCTTTGATATTGTATTTACGTAGATACTACCATTTATTATGATAAGTTGAAAAACAAAAAAAAAAGTACAGTGTTTCAATTAAAACTTAATCTTCAAAGAATTTACTTTATTTCATTTATTATTATTATATATATATATATATTTTTTTTTTTGAAATAACCGTAATACGATTAATTCGAAAAGATCAAATACTGTTTGTTTTTATTTTTACTCTGTTGATATTTTATTGCGTTTCGGCGGTAAAATATTAATAAAATAAATAAATAAATAAATAAAAGTTTTGCGTATACTGACAATATTATAATTATTGCGATTACTTATGAAATAATTTTCAAGAGTTCGTGATTGAATAAATTTTTTTAAAGCTATAAAATTACGAGACAAACGGCCCGGAAAGAATTAATGGACATTTTACCGGTATCGCTTATTTGAATGAAAATTATAAATATTTTTCGACATTATTTTGTTTGATCCGAAGTATGTTAAATCGTTAAAATTTTTAAGTCCATTTTTGAACGAAACAACTCTAAGAGATATAAATATTAATAATTAAATAAAATTTTCAATTTCACTTTTATAAATTAATCACATCAGGTTCATTAATTACAATCGCATGATCCTCACTGATATATTTTAGATTCTGGACGAAGTGAAGAAATTAGTGTTTTTACAATGATGTTTAATTTTTTTTCTGTGTACAACTTTTCGTATAGAAATACTTGTCCAAAAATTTCGATGAGTAATTTTTTGAAACCAGATTTGCCTCTAGATTGTACTTTAGAGAGGTCATTTTTTTAATTTCTCAATTCTTCAATTTCTTTTTTGGAAAAAACTACCCAAAAATTGACAAAAACGACTCGGAAACCATCATTTTTTGATCCGAACTTTATGAAAATTTAAACATAGACAGAAAATCATATAAAAAAGATTTTGGCACAAGAAAATTTTGAAAACGCGAAAAAAAAATTTTGGACATTTTTCTAACATTTTTTTTTCTCATTTATTTTTTGTATTATTAACTCCCTTCGTTCAGAATCGTTTTATTGAAGAAATGATTTATCATTTCTTTAAAATTCAATACACCCGTCAAAAGAATCCCACCCGTCGTGCGAAGAACACCCATCGTGCGAAGTATGTCAGGCTTTTTTCAATAGGATATGCACTGAGCTATTTAACGAATGCTCAGCAATAGTGGCGTAGTTACGGGGAAGGTTTAGGGGGTTTAAACCACTCACAGAACCAAAACATAAGTGTGTTATTATAAAGTATAAATGGCAAATATATGTTTTTTTATTTTTATGGAAACTCATTTTCGTATAGAAATATTTGTCTTAAATTTTCATACAGTAATTTTTTAGATCATAAATCACACAAGCGGTACTTTAAAGAAATCATTATTCATAATTTTCAATATTTTGATCAAAAACGAAGACAATCTGTCGAAACATGTGTAAAATGGCAAAATATCCCATAAACGAGTTTTTCATAAAATCAATTTAATTAATTTCCCTTAACTCCAAAACTAATTAGACAAGAAAGTTGAAATTTTCACCCGTTATCAACAATAGTAAACACAGATTATTTGGTTACTAACTATTCCAAAAGTTATATTGCTTAAATCTTAAAAATGCCAACAATACCTTATCATAGACAAATTTCGGATAGAATGTAAATATTATGTTACAACTGTCTAACATACCTACTTAATATAAAAATGATAATTATTTTTGTCTGTAATTAACTAAAGCTCCATTCAGATTCGTCTTATTAAAAAAAAACAATTTAGTATTTATATAATAAGACAGTATTGTTGTATTTTAATTTTCTGTTTTAAATTAGGTTTTACTCATTATGCTAATAAAATGACGATTTTATTTAAAAATTAGAATTTATTGTAATTTTTTTTCTCAAAAATTTTCAGAAAATTCAATTGAATTCTATAGATAACTTTAAATAATATTATGTTGGTTGGAAATAAAAAAATGTTGGGATGATTTTGTTGTATAGTAAATATTTTAATCTATAAATATAAATGTTGAAAAAAAAAAATTAATTATGAATTTTCAAAAACCCCTCCCAGAAAAAAATTGTATCTACGCCACTCCTCACCGAGTATAGTTAAAACAAACAAAAGCCGGACATACTTCAAACGACGGGTGGGATTCTCTTGACGGATGTATTTAATTTTAAAGAAACGATTAATCATTTCTTCAATAAAACGATTCTGAACGAGGGAAGTTAATAATAATATAAAAAAGCCGGACATACTTCGCACGATGGGTGTACATCGCACGACGGGTGGTATTCTCTTGACGGGCGTATTAAATTTTAAAGAAACTAATGAACATTTCTTCAGTAAAACGATTCTGAACGAAGCAAGTTAATAATATAAGAAAAAAAAAAAATGTTTGAAAAATGTCCAAATTTTTTTTTCACATTTTCAAAATTTTCTTGCGCCAAAATCTTTTTTATAGGATTTTCTATCTATGTTTAAATTTTCATAAAATTCTGATCAAAAAATGATGGTTTTCGATTAACCTCTCTAAAGTACAATTTAGAGGTGAATCGTGTTTCAAAAAGTTATTGATCGAAACTTTTGGACAAGTATTTCTATACGAAAAATTGTACACAGAAAAAAAAAATAATAAACATCATAGTAAAAACATTAGCTTCTTCACTTCATTCAAAATCTAAAATAAATGAGAAAAAAAAATGTTAGAAAAATGTCCAAAATGTTGTTTTCACATTTTCAAAATTTTCTTGGGCCAAAATCTTTTTTATATTATTTTCTATCTATGTTTAAATTTTCATAAAATTTTGATCAAAAAATTATGGTTTCCGAGTCGTTTTTGTCAATTTTTGGGTATTTTTTTCAAAAAAAAAAAAAAAAATTGAAGAATTGTAAAATTCAAAAAATGACCTCATGAAAGTACAATCTAGAGTAGGGTGACCATACGTCCTGTTTTATACAGGATTGTCCTTTATTTCGGCTCTGTGACCTGACAAACTTCTCTCAGAACGCTTTTTGTCCTGTAATTTCAAGTCTGTCTCATATTAATCCCGTTTTTTGACTTATTGTTGATTTAAAATTTTTGAAATTAAATTATTGAATAAAATAATGTAAGAATCTAGAAATCTTTTGGTTACCAATAGATTAATTATAATCGTAAAATGAATTAACAAGTTTTTTTTTTAGAAAATAAGTATACATGAATAAAGGATTTGAATAAATTTTAAAAAGTATTAATTTAGTTTCATTACGTTATTTTATGTTTTTCAAAATAATGTTTTTATGTGTATAAATTTAATCTGTAAAAAGTTGTTTAAAAATTATTATATTTTTTTCACGATTCAAAAACATAAATATATATGTAATAAATATTTATTTATTGAAAAATATTATGAAAAATATTTTTGTCCTGTATTTTATTTTTTTGAGTATGGTCACACTAATCTAGAGGAAAATTAAGTTTCAAAAAATTATTGGTCGAAACTTTTGGACAAGTATTTCTATACGAAAAGTTGTACAAAAAAAAAAAAAAAAAAGAAAAGTAGAAAAAAAAAAGAAATGATAAAATAAACATCATCGAAAAAAAAAATATTAGAAAAATGTCCTAAAAAATTTTTTTTCACGTTTTCAAAATTTTCTTGCGTCAAAATCTTTCTTATATGATTTTTTATCTATGTTTAAATTTTCATAAAATTCAAATCAAATAATGATGGTTTCCGAGTCGTTTTTGTCAAATTTTAGTAGTTTTTTCCAAAAAAAAAAAAACCATTAAAGAATTGAGAAATTTAAAAAAAGACCTCTCTAAACATTTGTACAAGTATTTCCATACGAAAAGTTGAAGATACACAGAAAAAAAAAAATAAATAAATAAACATCATTGTAAAAACACTAGCTTCTTCACTTCGTTCAGAATCTAAAACATGTTTCGCAGGGAATAATAATGGACCGACTATAAAATGTATTTCACTGAATAAGTTGAAATGCTTTAGCACTGGAGCTCCTTTCAACCACAATATCGCATAATAATAATGTATTGTCTACGTTTAAATATTAATAATAGTTTTATGATTTAAATGAATAAAAGCGTAAAATATGTGTGCTAGCCGTTCGTGTGAAAACGCGTTGTTACAGAATAATAATAATAATAATAGTGAAATAAACGATCAGAGAGTGTAAATCGAACGCTAACCGATTAATTATCATTTTTCACTGTCAATATCGCGGCGCCGAGGGGAATAAAACGTCTAAAAAGCCGTAAGGGGTTTCGCGTTACGTCGGGCGAGTACTTTATGGTCATTAAATAATAATTATTACTATTATATACTGCAGTAACACGCGTGCGCAATCCTAGACATGGTGACACTAGAAAAGGGCGGGGAATCATTTTCCGCCAAAGATGCGATACCTATCGTTTATCATCCAATATCCATTTACCCAAAACATAAAAATAAATAATTTCCTTTTGCCTTTAAGTAAATAAAATTTTTAAATTAAAATCATTCGTGTTTTCTCCTAATATCAAAATCAATTCAAAGACTGAAGAAAATTAATTAATTATTTTAATTTATATTATATTATTTATTAATATTAATTATATTAATTAATTTTGTCAAAATTACGCATAACTATTTATTATAAATTCAAAATTATATTTTATAATCAATGATATAACATATAGCTTAAATTTCATTTAGCAGTGGTCATAGACGCAACTAGGTAGGGGCTTATGGAGGCTAAAACCACTCATAACCCCCCTAGATATTTTGAAAATTGCTAAAGGTTAATGTACTTTGCGGGGGCTAAATCAATAAATTAGTCCCCCCCAAAATTTTGTCCTAATTGCGCTAATGGCAGTGGTATTATCAATTTTTTCAAAAAAAAAAAAAAAGTGCAATTTATCCACTGCATAGGACGTTTATTTGTTTTTCGGTTCACGCTGTCATTATATTTTTACGCCAAAACATCTCAGAGCAAAGCTCTCAAACATTATAATATTATAATATTATCTAATAGGCTATTAATATTTTGATTTATTTTGCACTGATGTGACAGATATCGTACGTAATTCATTGCTGAAAATGAAATTAGTGTGGGCGTCACGCGATTATTATTGTCACAATTAATATAAAAATGATTTATATTTATTCGTTTTAATATGTCCCGTACTATATAATTGGTAACAAAACGCACATATTATTGATTTTTTTGTTCAAACTGAAAATTGTTGTGAAAATATTTAACTACTTAGAGTGCCATGCAAACAAAATTCTCAACCAGAAACCTATACTATAAGTACGACTGATATCCGAGAAATTTTTCTAATTGAAAAATGTTTAATTAAAAAAAAAAAAAAAACCCGGACATAATCATCACCACAGGTATTTTTCGTTCTTAAGCTAGGCAACTTAATGGGCGTGTTAAATCAATAAATAGATTCTGAGCGGAGCTTCAGTTTAATCAGAACAATTTTACTTAAAAATTATAAAGTCTATCATTCATGCGAAAAATTCATTTTTACTCAGCCAGTTTTATATTCTATTTAAATTAAGAGAAAACTAAGTTTTAAAGGCATTTTTGTAAAATTTTTGGTAGTTTACCCTAATTTACCGAAATACTCAAAAGTATTATCCAGAGGTGAATTCTGATTCAAAGAGTTGCTAGTCGAAACTTTCGGACACGTATTTCTATATAAGAAAAAATGTTAGTAAAAATAATAATAATTACAATAATAATGAAAAATAAACATTATTGTAAAGCCACTCGCTTCTTTGCTCCAGTCAAAATCTTAAAAAATAGATGTAAAAATCGTGGTAAAACCACCAATTGCTTCGCTCCGCTCAGAAACTTAAGTTATTGTAAAACGTGGTCAAAATTAAAATAACAATAATAAAAATATATTAAAATTCCAATGGGCTGGCCGGAATACTTCCGCTGACCGGATGTGGTAGGGGAAGTCGGCCGAGGGTTGGCCGTGCCTGGCCATAATAATGTTATATCGTTGCACATATTATAATACCGGATTATTATTATTATTATTAGTATCACATTGCGGTTTGAGCCGTGCGTGTTGTACCCGAGCAATTCATATTATGTCGATGCTTACATAACGTTAAATTCGTACACAAATGATGACGTCATGACGCTCCATTTGCGAATCATAAATTTTATTATTAAAAATTATTAATAGAGTAAAAGTTATTGCATTTGTCAGATCGTACACATTGTATGTACAAATCTAAAAATAATTTTTAAAGAAATAGTCATTAGAGTTTGCCACAAATCTAATCACGTACAACTTAATTTGTATATTATATCTTTTATTTTATATACTCTCTCTAGCATAAATATTATAAGCAAATCAGTAAATAATAAATAGCAAAATTGTTGTATTATATTTGTGACTAATCAATATTTTTATTATTAGTATGAACTAACATAGAAAAAGTATGTTTTTTTTTTTGGGTGGGAGGGAGCTATTGCCCCAGAGCCCCTTCCTTGGGTACACCACTGGTGCGATTTAAGGGTGGAGGTTTCAAAAGGTTCTTGATTACCTCCAGACTCCAGTATTTATATTATCACCTTGAACTTGATATTAGCTAGGGTTGATTCTGGTCAATTTTTTTCTGCCATTAGTGCTGACTTTTTTTTTTTGAAACTTGTTTAACGATAAAAGAGTTTTGAGTAATAGTATTAACGAACAAGAAATTGTAGGAAACGCAGAATTGGTTCCCGGGTCAAATAAAGTGTACGAATTGGTTCCCGAATAACATTGAATACAGATTCCAAAAAGATCTATCGGGAAATATTGAACGTTGCAATTGTGAAAATTTTTGCGTTACCATTACCAAAATATCCCCACGTTGCACAACAAGTCGAGGGGTATATATAGATGGAGCAGAGCGAAGCGACAAGTGTCCAAAACACGCACAGAATTTGCTGATAGCCATAAATAGGGAAATATTATTTTTTATTATTAAAATATTTTTTAAATGAACAGGAAATTGTTGCTGGTTGAATATATCATAATAATTTGAAAATTGAATTTGACATTGTTGTATTACCATGAAATCTTGCAGGAACCAATTCGTATGTTACCTGTAGAAAATTCGGGAACCAATAATTCGACAAAAGGGAACCAACTCGTAGTCGTCCGAAATTGTTCATACATTTAGTAAAATGTTCGACCCGAATCGTGGCATAATCGATTCGTTATATGTATGTACTGTAGGGTGACCATATTTAAGAAAATAAAATACAGGACAAAAATATTTTTCATAATATTTTTCAATAAATAAATATTTATTACATATATATATGTTTTTGAATCATGACAAAAGTATAATTTTTAAACTACCTATAATAGATTAAATTTAAACACATAAAAACATTATTTTGAAAAACATAAAATAACATAATGAAACTAAATTGATACTTTTTAAAATTTCTTCAAATCCTTTATTCATGCATATTGTATACTTTTATTTTCTAAAAAAAAAAACTTGTTAATTCATTTTACGATTATAATTGATCTAACGGTACCCAAAAAATTTCTAGATTTTTACATTTGTCTATTCAATAATATATATAAAAAAAAAAACGGGATTAATATGGGACAGACTTGAAATTACGGGACAAAAGGCGTCCTGAGAGAAGTTTGTCAGGACAACAGGACACAGAGCCGAAATAAAAGACAATCCTGTATAAAACAGGACGTATGGTCACCCTAATGAATGTACTGTATACACTATATAGTACTTTTTTTTATCGCAATGAATATAAACATGAACACTCGAGATTTCAATAATAGGTAACTCATAATATAATTTATTGTTATTATAATAATATAGCAACAACCGAAATATTTTAGGACCACACTTCCGGTTTCGCTCGTAGACCCCCGAAATATTAAGGGAGCGGCCTTTCATGATTCACGGCGAGCGTAAATCTTTTGAAGATGCCGGCAAATGTCCGCTGGCTGCAAATAAATAAAGGCCTTTGCTTACGCGTTTAATACACACGAGCAAAAAAAAAAAAAAAACAAAATTCGAGACGTTTTATACTGCGTCCGAGATACGTTGCGAGCAGTTCCGGACGGAAATTTACAACAATGTTGGTTTATTACAAAAACATGAAAGAAAAAAAAAACCCTGTGGCCGCCACCGTCAAGTAATAATTTTTTTTTTTTCCATTTCCCATTACCGTGCGTGCGGCCGGCGGGACCTGCACTGTGGGCAAACAACAAAACCGTTTCGGCGTTTTGAGTCGTGTTATTTTATTTTATTCTCGCCCCCACCCCGCCGCCGACTACCCTGCACGACCTCACTCGGATTCCTCACCCCTTCCCAATCCACTCTACTCAACCACACGATTCGTTCTCGACGTTTCTTCCGGTTTTCTCTCATTTGTTTTTTTTTTTTTTTTTTTTTCATTGCCTCATAACCAGACATTCCCCCACCGCTGCAAAATGTAAACGGTCAACAGTTTTACATTAATTATTATTGTTTGCAGCGGCAATACTTTTGCGTACGTGTGGTTCAGAACGTCACAGGCGCACAACCAGTGTTGGGAAATATATCTACAAAAAAATAGAAAAATCTAGATGTAGATTTAGATAAAAATGTATAATTTTTTATCTTATATCGAGATAGTTTTAAGCTCAGTTTGTCTTTATTTTCATCTGGATAAAAAATTCTAGTTTTCTATGGGCACCTATCTAGGTAGTTTGTATTATCAATAGAGTAGACAAAAAAAAGAAAATAGTGAAAATATCACGGGTAAAAAAGTTATTAATTATATTATTATATATATATATTGAAAAATAATTAACCTGTGTAAATTTTTTCGTCATTATTATGAATCAACGTCTAAATTAAAGTTATTTGTAGTATGAAGTCGAAGAATGACTATATTATATAATCGTAAAATGTATTAAAAAATAAACTATTTTTTCTATGTTTATTTTTAATATTATTTCACATAGTGTTACTTTTAAACGTTTAAATTTGAATAACATTCAAGTTAATCGCAAAAACTAAAAAATTTATTTAAATTTCCAATAACCATAAACGTAAAAAGTCAATAACGTTAAACGCAAATTTGAATAACTTTTAAATTTGTAATAACGATAAACATAAAAAAAAATTAATAACGTTTTAATTTCTAATAACGATAAACAGTAAACAATAAATAACGTTTAAATAGCTGTAAAGTTAAAACGATTTTTTTTTTTTTTTTGGTTATTCGAATACTGAATTTGATTATAATATTATTATATTTCACGTGCTGCATAATTATTCATCGGGTAAACTTAGTAATAAAGGTTTATTTCCTTGGCAGTATCCGAGCGTTGAGGGCTAGACTACACACACGGTTGACGGTGGCTGTGGAGATAATATTGCATAATGCAAAGTTTCCGTGAGAAACCACTTAAAATGACATAATATAAAGATGAAAATAATTGATTTAACGCCAAAAAAATCATTCGTATATTTTTTGAATACTTTTAGATTTTGAACGAAGTGAAGCAGTGTTTTTATAATGATGATTATTATTATTTTTTTAAATTTTTTTCTATGTACAACTTTTTGTTTGGAAACACTCGTCCAAAAGTTTCGATCAGTAACTTTTTGAAACCGGATTGGCCTCAAGATTGTACTTTAAAGAGGTCATTTTTTAAATTTCTTGATTCTTCAATTTTTTTTTTTTGGAAAAAACTACCCAAAATTTGACAAAAACGACTCGGAATTTATTATTTTTTGATCCGAACTATATGAAAATTTAAATATAGATAGGAAATCATATAAGAAAGATTTTCGCGCAAGAAAATTTTGAAGATATGAAAAAAAAATTATGGACATTTTTTCGACATTTTTTTTCTCATTTATTTTTTATATTATTAACTTCCCTCGTTCAGAATCGTTTTATTGAAGAAATGATTTATTGTTTCTTTAAAATTCAATACACACGTCAAGAGAATCCCACCCGTCGTACGAAGAACGCCCATCGTGCGAAGTATGTCCGGCTCTTTTTACACTAACCTTTAAAGCATTTCTAACAGAGAACTTGAACTTTACTACGGGGTGCAATATAAGAATGGCACATGAAAATCTTTTTTGATAAACAATCAAATGTGTTTGGTTGAAACGAAAAGTTTTTTTTTTTCAAAGTTTGCAAGATAAATAACTACCGCTCCGAGCGTTGAGCTGAATTAACATTCTAGACATGGTTATATACGCTGTATACGTGTAATTAATCAACTTTCAGCTTTTACTATATATACTATGTTTATTTTGTAGAATAAACCCATATACAAACCAGACAATTGACTTTATTGAATTGAAAATATACTGAGTATGTTTTAAACCTATAATAATAATAACCGCTATAAAATATTTATTGTTCACAATGCAAAGTGAAACAAAAAATAATCCGAAAACAACTTAAACGTAAAACCAACGACAATTTCTTTATACTTATCAGTGGATTTGTAAGTGGTAGGTATTGTACATTGCACCTCAATAGAGAATATATATATATATATATATATATACTGTACTGAACACAATGTCGTTGGAAAGAATTTTTATGACTTTTTCTGATTACACATCTCATAGGCACAAATAAAGGGGCTTAGCCCCACTTAAAAAAAAAAAAAAAAAAAACACTCAAAGACCCTAGATTTTTAAAAATTATACAAGGTTAATGCCCTTAGGGCACTTAGACCTATGTCTAATAAATACACAAGTTATCATAAAGTCAAACATGTATTATTGTTGAGTTGATATTATATATTTTTTTTTATATCTTTTATTTCCACGAGCTTCCGTTTTGGTTACACTGAAGTATGAGCGATTCAGAGTTATTTCTTATGATGATATTCAATTTAAATTTGAACGATATGGTTATTTTTATCGTCGAATAAAACGATTCATGAGAAAATGTCATCCGAAAATCGATTTTAAATTACGTGCGTTATGTGCTCAGTTATTGACGTTAGAGTTCTTCAAAATCGGGATGTTCTAACTAAATTCCACAGCGAAGTGACGATTATTTTTAGAATTTTTTATGACTAAAATTCGGGTGGCCAGCATTAGTTGGAACGGCAAAAATTGGAATGGCATCATTTAAAAACTGAATGGAAAAACTGAAAATTATATTATTGCACCCTTGTCGTACGTACAGCAAGTCGAGGCTACAATATATAGATTGAGCGGAGCGAAGTGACGAGTGTCGAAACGAGCGCAGAAACTGAAACTGGATACGCATGCATGGTTAAATAAATGCGCAAAGATATTTGTAAGTAATGCCGTTCCAAATTATAATTTTTAAATTTTTGGGATTTTACATTTTAAAATTTGTCGTTTCAGGTTTTGACATTCCAACTAATGCTAAGCACCATAAAATTCTAAAAGTTCTATTCCGCGCGTTGCCTTGAATATCCTATTTTATCAATTGACCATTAAATAAAATAATTAATAATGGTATTTAAATAGAACTTTCTGAAAAATTATTGATCAAACTCAATTCTTCTTATGGGGCTGAAATACATAACAGAACAACGAGTTGTATATAAATTTAGCTTTTATTTATTTTATACTTGAAAGCTACGTACATTGTACTGCTACATTTTTGAAAAATTATTAATCAAACTCAATGCTTGTTTGTGGAACTCGATAATTTATTATGTTTTTCGCGATTAGGCTGTCATTTGTTTGTGATCAAAATAAACTGTATACCTAGCTCATGTTTCATAATGAAATAAAATTTTAAAACTATTTTATGGCAGTCCAGTCTATTCGACTATGCAGTTGCACATTAGTGTCTATTAATTCGATCAATGTAAATACTCTAATTAGCAAAAACTGAAAAAATGCTATTAAAAAAAGCGAAATTAAACTTAAGTTTTAGATTCCTTACATTATGAACAGTATATGTATATATTTGACTCTGCTGTTTTAATGATTTTTAAAAAAATATAATATGCAAATGCTAGATGTCCCTAAGCCTAGTTACGATACACGAGGACGGCGGCAGCGGGGCGAGACGGTGTGTCCACGATTGTCTGCGTGTGATGCTGGTATTATTATTACAACGTTGTAGCGGAAAATGCTGGTCGACGGGAAAATAAAACGAACGAAAAACGTTTCGGCGAGACGTCGTGTCGTCGGCGGTGTCGCGATGATTAAAAGTGAGAGACGAACTGCAGTATAGTAGTGGCGGTGTCAACAGTGAACTCGTTCCCCGTTCGGAGGCCAATAACAAGTTCCTAATTGTTGTAAACTTTGGACGAACTCACGGTGTGTAAAGACGAATTTATTTGACTCGGGCCTACGCCGCCCCCGCGTCTAATGTGCGCGATTTGATTAATCGTCCGCTTGCCGTGCGGGCGCTCATATTCCGCGCCGGAGGAAACTTTCATTTATCCGCTCGGACTATTAAGCGTCCGCAGCGCCTCCGCCGCCGCCGCCGTAGGAAAAAGAGTTTCGTCGACTTGCCGTAGACACACACACACACACACACACACCTTTGTAAACCAAAAACGCCACCCCCCCCCAACGCCAAACTTTTAGACGAGCGATGTGCTCGTCGTGCGCGGCGATACTCTTAGTTTGAGATCGACAAAAAATAAAAAATAAAATCATACCCACCCCGTATATAAAAGTGACAAATCAGCTGAATGGAAAACTTTAGTACGAGTGTCTAAAGTACATATTATATATATATATATGTATAGAGTATAAATAAATAAATATCCGACGGAAACCGTATCACTTTCTGGAAAGTTCGTGTTTTCGGATTCGACCGACCTAATTTCGATAGAATTGATTTTAAACATAATTTTAGTCATTATATTATTATACTACTCGCTCGACTACATTATTAATTACAATAAGTTTCAGGTACTATATACAACTATTGTTATTAATACTCTGTGCCGGTATAATAACAGTGTATGCATATATATAGTCAATATAACTTTTGATCAAATATTGAGTTATAATCGGGTTACACGTGTGATCATATTATGTCAATGCAAAAACAATGTCATAATATAGTTTTAAATTTGATAAAACTAATGTGATGGGGAAAAAAAAAAATATTATAATAAAATAATTATTATCAATAATAATAGTCTGAAAATTATTTAGAAATATAAATTGATAATTTTGATATCGAATAATGTTGAAAACTTAAAAATCATAATATTAATTCCTAATTTTTTCTCGATAAATTTATCTAGATAACAGCAACTTGTTTTATAAATCTCTTAGCAAAAACTCTTAACTATAAATTTGTTTGGTACAAGGACGAGAAAATCTTTGTCAAGAAAAATGAAAATTCTACAATAATAATAATAATAATTGATGAAAATTCTATTAATAATTTAAAATAGTTTATATTACAAGATAATTTATTGTTCTAAATTTTTGTTTTGCGTGAATTCTTTAGATGATGTAGATATCTAATTTTAAATGTAATTTTAATTTGAATGATTCGATGTCAAACTTAATTTTGTGTAATAACATTAGGAGTATCAACTCAAATTTTGATGAACTGTTGTTATTTATTCAAAATGATTCTTACTGTAACTTAAATTTAATTGTTTTAACGGAAACGTGTCATGATCCAAATAACTGTTTTTATAATATACCTGGTTATACTACGTTATAACATCTAATTTATATCTAAGATGACAGCCCAGATAACTTATTTCTAATTTTTCTTTATTATAAGATATTGGATAAAAAACATGTGTCTAGATAATACACAAAGTAGATCGTAACGTAGAGTACTGTAAGTTTATAACTTCAAATTTTAGTCTCTTATCAACAATAGTTAACTGAACAATAAACTAAAAACATAATCTAAAAAATCAACCACTTTTTGAATAAATATAGAGTTTAGAGAATATCTCGTTTTCTAAACACCTTTTTCAAATACAATTTTAAATTCTTGATACAAACGTCTGAAAATATAATGCAACCTTACTTATATGTATATTGTACTACGTTTAAAGGATCAAAAAAATGTGAAATATCATTATTATTATTATTTTGTAATTTGTATGAAATTGGTATTTTTTTTTTCCACAAAATTCCTCATGTGTTTTCTCTTTGTTGTATTGTTTTTTTTTTTTTTTTTTTTTTTTAAGTTTAACTCCATGAATAGCTGTGTATAATCGTTGACATTTAGAACTAAAGCTCAAATGACTGATAATTTAAAAATTGGCAGATCACATGTCATTATATAGTAAAAAAAAAATATTCCTATATCTATAGATATACGTATAAAAGTTATAATTCCAGATACGCAATATAATACAACAATTAGATATACATTTGAGTACAATACTTCTCACAACCATGATTAACACTAATTACTAATATAAGTATTTTGATTTGAATTGAATCTGCTTAAAAGCTAATGCTGTATAAATCTATTTTATTTAGCAAAAAAAATAAAAAAAAAGCGAACATACTTCGCACGATGGGTGTACTTCGCACGACAGGTGGTATTCTCTTGACGGGCGTATTAAATTTTAAAGAAACGATAAATCATTTCTTCAGTAAAACGATTCTGAACGAAGGAAGTTAATAATATAAGAAAAAAAAAATGTTCGAAAAAAAAATGCAAAAATTTGAAGTTCCGGGCGGGAATCGAACCCGTCATACTGTCAATACTGTCACGTACAAAGCCTGGATCGTTTCCACTCGGCCACAAACATTATTTGATCTATTAGGTGAAATAGTAGGTATTTAATATAATAACCGAAAATATTGAATTTTCAAAATATAATAAAATAGATAGAAAACTATTGTTGCACGTGGATTTTAATTCATATCATCGTATTTAGCGTCGAAAAATACATAAGATGCAATAAAACATAATCAACCTTCAGTAATTGAATGCTTATAATATATAGATATTTCGCAATATCTGTCTGTAATATCTTCGACTTTATTTCAGTCTTACCCTTGTAAAATGTTTAATTCTTTGTCCGTAAGAAATTTTATTACACCAAAATATTCGCA
>JAIPRM010008844.1:0-15427 GCA_025469315.1 Stegophylla sp. TES_Ste_2020
TGCCGATACTCGGTGTTGGGAAAAGATAAATAAAAAACTATCTAGATAAAGATAAAAGATAAAAAATTATCTAGACGAAGATAAAAGATAAATGCATTTTTATCTAGATAAAAAAAAAAAAAATAATAATAATTTATTTTATTATTTTAAACACACCATTAATTTTATAAAAATATCCAAGTCAATGATTTTATTTAAGACTAACAGCCACAAATTATTATTTACAGAGAAAAACTATAAAATAAAATAGTATTAAAAATTTAAACATAATTACAAACTATTATATATATATATATATATAATAATAATTATAATATTATTACTATAAAAAACAAAAAAACTGCATAGGTTGTGCAATTTGTATTACACTTTGGTACATAAGTACACAATTATATTATATGTACATAATTAAAGAAATTGTGATTATTTGTATACAAAAAACACAATTACAAAACATATAGGAATACATTGTGAAAACTATAAAATAAAATAATACTAAATTGTATGTTAACTAATGTTCCGTTCAGAATAGTTTTATCGAACAAATGATTTATGGTTTCTTTAAAATTTAACATACCCGTCAAAAGTATTCCATCCGATGTGTGAAGTATTTTTTTCTGTTATTAGTTCACAAACTTTTTCTACTTTTTTCGATAATCATTTATTTTCTCGACGGGTCGAGACGGTGGAAGTTTTTTTAATAGTGGCTTACAAGTTCTAACGACGCGTCGGTTGTTTTAAGAGAAACCATCGAGCGAGGGCTATTGAAAAACAAATGTGCGAGTGCCAGCCATGGCTTCGGTGTTGGGTATTTCTACTCGGAAAACTAATTAAAATTATAAACGGTTGGTGTATTATTTATTTATTAAGAACGCGTTTTATCGAACGCGGCGGTCGTGAGAAATAATTACGTACACCATCGTACCGAAGAATCGTACTAATAATATTATGTTTTTTATCACCCTGTGGTGGGGGGGGTGTTTTGGGTGTCTGGACGCTTCCCCCCTCCCTTGAACCATATTTATGGAAATTTTATTTAATGAGCATTGAACAAAAAAAAAAAAATCCTTTAAACTATACAATATTATAACCTCTATTAAGTTCAAAAATATTTTATGGTTAAAATAAACATAATATTTCACATTATTTCATGAAGTAGTTATATAACATTGGGTTATCAGTAGGAGTTAGAACCAATCCATTACGAATTATAATAATTGGCAATAATGTATTATGATATAGTAGAAATCAAGAAATAAAATATCTATTGAAAAAAAAATAAAAAATATGTATTGTCGTTGAAAGTTTAATAAAACTATCTACAATGTTGTAGGTAGGTGAATATTTATTCCAAAGTTACCTGTAACATATTAAATTTATGCTCAAAAATCCTTTTTAATTGTTAGAGAAACTTAAAAAATACTTAAAATATTTATATTGTCGAATATGCGACGATAAAGTATGTTTATCTATTACGAATAACGTAATAAAAATGTTAACTCGGAAAAAAAGCAGTCAGATTTGACTTAGAGATGTTAAATTGCAGAAATTTAATTTTTGAGAAATTTCTTAGAGAAAATTTCATGAAATTTCTGAAATGTGTATAAAATAATACTCAATATAACATAGTTATTCATATAAATATTATTTACATATATTGTTTAACAAATCATACGATAAATAAAAAAACTTATTACTTTACAATTTACATATTATATTTATACAAAATAAATATATACTTATGTACTCTTATTCTCATATGTCTTATCAAAACAACATTTACGTAAACAAAAACTATTATTCAAATGGTTTTATTAAGAAATGTCTAAAATGGAAATTTCTAAATTGAAATTTCCCACTTACATCATTAGTTCTACTACAAAAAATTTCTATTCAATGAATTCTTGTAAAGTGTCCATTAACATTGACTATGATTTTATACTTAAATAATTATTATACCTAGTACAAATTTATAGGTGGACACCCCCCTTGAAAAAAATTTATTGTTTCTTTAAAATTTAATACGCCCGTCAAGAGAATACCACCCGTCGTGCGAAGTACACCCATCGTGCGGAGTATGTCCGGCTTTTTTTTTACTTCAAACGCATTTCCTGTCAACTAATACCACAATCACGCTGAAATATTATTTTTTCTATATTTTTTTTCTCTCTGGGAATAACAAAAAAAAAAAAAATAAAAAAATCCCGACGAAATGGCTATTTCGCTTTCAAATTAAAACTAATCCCAAGTTTCGATCCACTCGTACGGCCTGTTTTTCTTTTCAACTTAAGTCTTAAGTAAGTCTTAAGTAGTCTTATATATATATATATATAATTGAAGGCTTGAAGTAAATAGGGAGCTAAGTGCCATTTTTAAAGTTTTTCAATAATTGCGTTTTTCATTTAGTTGATACTTATATTAATATTTTTTATACAAAAAAGGTTTTTTTATTTAGTTAATAACATATTGAACTATGATAAATCATTAAAAATACATACATTTTGCAATTATAAAACTTGTTGCGATGGAGCATTCTTTGCCTTCACTGAAATATTTGAAGAAGTAACGTAGGCCTTACCTGCATTTCTCAACTTCTTATTTTCTTCAGACAGCCTTCCTTCTCCTTTCTTCCTGCGCCTCTTAGCACTAACATCTGCCATATTAATTTACACTCAAAAACAATGATCGGTATTCTAATTTCTAAAGAAAGACACTACTCACAACAGTCACAGCATACTAAAAACAAAATGCTTCTTAACACTTCCATCTGCCATACAGTGTTTACACTTAACCATAATGATAAGACCACTTGCAAAAAATAATCAGGATTTAGATCCCATTATACGTTGAATTATCCGGCACATACATCATGCGCGATCTGTTTTCGAGCACTGTGTAACTACAAGTAACAGTTCTGGCACTTAAACCTCTTTTTACGTTATTGGCATTGGCACACAGAACCTATTTCCTGTAAGAACTACAATTACTTGAAAATGGCACTTAGCTCACTATTTACTTCAAGCCTTCGACTAACGAATATTATCCCCTCTCGCTGGCAATATTCCGAGTAAGCGTTAACACTCACTCGCTTGTTCACAAACACTTTTGGAATTTATTTTTATATTCTAAACACATCAAAGTTATACCGCACTTTATCTTTTTTTTTTTTTTCAAAAATGTGACGTGCTACCGCGAAAACGTTTAGACCGTTTTTCGAATTCCGTTCCAAAGAGCGTACAATAATTCGTTTCTGTAAAATATTACGATAAACTTTTCCGCTTCTTTTTTAACGTAACAAACTAAAATTATTAAACGCTTGGGATTTCGCCGAAAGTATATATATATATATATATAATAGTTGTTCGCGAGCAGAGCGAAGTTAAAGGCCGAAAGGTGTTTGAAAATTTCTCGAAACTCAATCAGATATATTGTTTTGTTCACCTATACTGTCGACAACACGTCATTATAATATCGTATTCCGGAAAAATAGTCGCGAATTAATTTACAACACGAGTGTGAAAGTATGAAAAAAATAAATATGGTAATCGTTTTCGATTCGTCCGGGGGAATTACCGAATTATAATTATTATTTATTACGTGAATTTTATTTAGTACATTTTTAACATTGTTTTATTTAATTTACGTACTAATATTATATTTTACATATTTTGTATATTCGAGGGCATAAATTCGAAATAATAAAAATAGATGCTTGCGTATTTTTTTTTTTTTTTTTTTTCGTTTAAAACTTTAAGTGTATAGTATAATTTCTGTTGGTTCTAATCCCTCACGAAAATTTCCTGAAAATATATATGCATGTCCTGAATTATATTGTCAGGTATATAATTTTGGGTGACTATATTTAAGAAAACAAAATACAGAACAAAAATATTTTTCATAATATTTTTAAATAAATAAGTATTTGTTACATATATATATATTTAATATTTATGTTTTTGAATCGTGACAAAAGTATAATTTTTAAACTGCCTATTATAGATTAAATTAAAACATATAAAAACCTAAATTGATATTTTTGTATCTAATTGTATCCAAAAGATTTATAAATTCTTATATTATTTGATTCAATAATTTCATTTCAAAAATTTTAAATCAACAGCAAGTCAAATTAATATGGGACAGACTTGAAATTCCCGTGACAAAAAGCGTCCCGAGAGAAGTCGTTCAGGACAACAGGACACAGAACCGAAATAAAGGACAATCCTGTATAAAACAGGACGTATGGTCACCCTAATATAATAACATGATTGTATTTTAATCAATAACGGTTTATTGTATATATAAAAAATAGAATGATATAAAAATATATTTAAAAAAAAAAAAAAAAATCCTTTAATATGGAAAATACATACGACCAAAAGACGAGTGATCAGAATATCCGAAAAAGCGTACGGTGTTATGGGGTTCAGACTTCAGACGATGGAAAAAAAGAAAAATCGAACCAATACGACTACACGACAAACACAAATACACAATATAAATGTATGTGTGTGTGTGTGTGTTTTTCGCAGGTTTTTCCTGCAGTCGCCGGCCAACCCCGACCTGCAGTATATCATTTTCTTCTGTCACACGCAACTGACAGTCACCACGCTGCTGGGATTTATATTCGCCAGCAAGGTAAGTCGGTGGTAACAGTAATAAAATAGAATACGAATATTATACAGCCGCGAGCCGGGGCGGACACGGTACGTACACGTAATATAAACAGTTACTTTGGTATTACCTAAACCAGTGGTTCTTAACCGGTGTGTAGCGACACCCTTGTGTCACCAAAAAAAGAAAATTTTTTATTTGTATTTTAGAGTTTTAAACTGTATAATATTCTTATACCGTAAAGAAAAGTCCACACTACACCATAATATTATCACAAATATCTCACTGAATTTTTCTATGACAATATAAAATCTTTAACCATGTAAATTTATAATTTTAAATTCTGCATGGAGTGACGAAGCTAGTGTTTCAACAATGATGTTTATTTCTGTTGACACATTCTGTATATCAATACTTTTTCAAAATTACCACCAGAATCTTTTTAGAATCAGCATTTACCTCTAGATGGTACTTTTGAATAGTCATTTTTCGAAATTCTTAATATTTTTTCAAAATTTGAAGAAAACTACATAAAATTCAACTAATATGCCTCTTTCTTTTTTTCCAAATTCTATGGAAAATTTAACATAGATACTAAATAGACAATAATATGAGTAATAACGATTTTTTCTCATTAATTTTTTTTTTCTCAGTTAATAGTGGAAGAATAGTACTGGATGGGTAAAAAATAAATAATTTTTTTTTAACAATAACAAACTTTATAACTTTTGATAGTGAAATTGTCTCGAATAAACTGAAGCTTTACACAGATTCGTTTTGTCGAAGAAATAATTTATCGTATATTAAAAATTTCAATACACCCACCGAGAGTACCCAATCCAATGGGGATCGAAGAATACCCATGGTGCTAAGTAAATCCGATTTTTTTTTTTAATAAAATGTTAACACGTATAGGTGTACTAATTTATATAGATAATAATTGTTATTTTTCCAAAAATACAATAATTGAATTGAGTGTGTCGCCATTTTTATGGATCTAAATTAGATTGATTGTAATTGATATAAAATCTGAATTTTGAATATCTTTGTTTTCTCGAATATTCCGTCGGTTTTTTTGTTGAGTACTTATTTTATAGTTTCTATGCTTCTTCTTCTTCTTCTTCTACTTCTTTTTTCTTTTTTAAAAATATTTTGGTATACTCCAGTCATTGTAAACAAAATTATACTTTAAACATCCACTGTAAAGTACTTTAAGTGCATGAACTTGTCCAAAAATTTCGACCAACAACTTTCTGATACCGGATTTGCGCCTCTAAATTGAACAGTAGAGACGTTATTTTTTGAAATTCTCATTTTTTTTCCAAAGGCATTTTGAAAAACTATATTATAAAATTTGACAAAATTACTCGGAAACTATCATTTCTTAATCCAAACACTTTATGGAAATTATTTTAACAAATATAGATAATAATATAAGAAATATTTAAGCATAAAAAAATATTTTGTAAATGTAAAAAAAAAATCGGGAAATCCTAACTCATCGACATTTTTTTATTTTTAGTAAAATTGTGTTTTTTTTTCCCCCTTTTCTTTGTGTTAACCATTTTAAGTGCTGTAAGTACCTAACCAGATTATTATAGTATTACAATTCGTAAAACTGACCTGATTTTATTATTATTTTCTTTGGTTATAATAATTGACACAAACAAAATATATCATTGGATCTTGGTTGTGTAAATATATTTGCGAATTTTCAGGCGTACTTGGTGATGCGGGGCGAAGAAGCGAACGACGAAGACGGGCAGATAAAGTGCATAAAAGTGACCGGCGGCAGTAGGATGTTGAGCAAACAGGCGAGAAATTCGAACAAAGCCAACAACTCGACGTTCGGTGGCTTAGAAGAGTCCAGTACCGATTTCGTGCTGACAGAAGCTGACGCACAAGTGAGTTACACCCTCCTCTCGCCCCGCCCCCCCCCACCGATCACAATCTCCCTTGAGATATTGTCACACGTGGAATGTGCGTGTGACGGGTTAATCATTATTAATGTGTGTGTGTGTGTGTGTGTGTGTGTCGGTGTGTCGGTGTGTAAACTTTGATTTTGCGAAACGTCTATTAAACTTTTATAGACGAATTCGAAAAGAACAAATCGTCCATACGAAATCCAAAACGTATTTGTTTTCTTTAACTCGACTCGATTTACACGTCATTTGCAGAGATTCGAACCGCGTCGTCTGTTGACAAGTTGAAATCATCAGTCGAGAATGATTAATCGAAAGTGAAAAAAAAAAAAACGTACTCGATATTCGTTTACCGATAATACTTAGGCATTTAATCGTTTGTCACACTATAAATAATGTTTACAATTAAATAATACGATGCAAATTTTTGTTGGAAATAAAAAACGAATTATTAAGAGAAATGAACGAATAAGTATTTCTTCAATAATACGATTCTGAGTGAAGTTTCAGTTTGTTCTAGACGATTTTACATAAAAATTCTAAAGATTGTTATGAAAAAAAAAAAAAAATATTAGAAAAAATTTGTCTTTTATTTCAGATTAGTTTATCAAAAGAATATCAGTTTCTCGCAATATTACCATAAAATATTATTTTGCTATATTACAATATTAAATTTTATAACATATTATTATGAGTAACACAAGGTTTATTATGATTTAATAATATAGCTTAATAAATTATAATATAATACAGTAAAATCATTAGCAATATATTTTGTCTTTTGGCGCACAATATTCAAAATGATAATATACAAAATGGTCTCCGATTTATCCAGTACAAATTAGTTATGTTATTTTGTTATTTTTACCCCTGAAATCGTACTCCCACCCCCACCCCCACCCCCCCACCCCCCGGTGTGGACGATTATTCAGTCCTCATTATCTCAGTCCGTGGTGGTAGGTACGCGCAACAAGATAACGACCGCAGAGCAATTCGTATCGATAAACAAAGTCGTGTCTCGCGCGCGATTTTAAAATTCGTCGTATCCGAGCTGGGACGTGACGTTCAAAATAATATATCATGTGCCACGCGATATGTACATGTATACTATTATAAATGTAAATGTATTGTATAATAATATGTTATGTGTATGTGTGTGCGCACGCGGGTGTATTGTGTATTTTCGGAGCTTTGAATTTAATGTACTCACTGATAAGTCGGTTATTTATGTACGTAGTACGCGAAAAAATGCTAATTCTAGATAATGGAGAAAAACCACATGGTGAGAAGTCATCGAGATAATATATACTGATAAATACGTGTATTTCTTTGGTATACATCACTGACTAAGATAAGAACGGACTGATCTCGGGAAGTTTATCAGTAGAACTAAAATGATACATTACAAAGGAGTCTATTGATTTTTAGCGCCATCTATCAAACACTTTCTAACTTTCATTGTTTATATGACTAATTTTTTACCAAATAAAAAACAATGTCCTGAAACAAAATTTAAGTCACAACTCACAATAAATTAATTTCAGTAATTTGTAGTAGGTATAAAAAAACAGTAGAAACTTTGAAAATGGAAAGATTTCAAACATGAACTACAGAAAAAACCTATAGATGGCATTAAAAACAAGATATTTCCATGTAGTTAAAACTACACATTTGGAGCCCATCCCACACCACACTTCTCACCTACTCGAGACCAGTCATTCTTATCTTAGTCCGTGGTACGTCATATTATCGGTGGCGTTGCCAGGGGGGGATTTGGGTGGTGTTCAAACCCCTCCCTTTGATTTTTTTTTTCTATTACTATTATAGAATTATACCTACCCAAAAGGAAATTAAGATAGTTTAACACTGCTGCAAAGTAGACCTTAAATTTATAATTTAAATAACAAACCATAGGATGAACGATTAAAACTTTTATGCTCGGCTAGATAGATAGATCGACATGATTCAAAAATTATTTTTCTTGAGTTATTTTATGCCATAGTTGATACTTTATAAGGAATTTGTATTTGTATATGCCAAAAAAAAATAGCAAAAACTTAAGCTTTTCTAAAAAATTCTTTTAACGCGCTTCAACTATGTAATACAATAATTTTTTTTTACATATTTTTAAAACTTCTATAGAATTTAGTAAAATTTTCAGTGATAATTTTTACTTATGAACGATCATTTTTGACAGTAAAAACATTGAAAACATATTTGCAAAATAACCATTAGTTGAGGTATAATGTACCACGTTACTTCTGTAAATAAACTATGGATTAAGATTTAACCATAAATCATAATTAACCTCAATAAATCTACATTTAATTGTATGTTTAATAATCCAAAACACCTGAATTTTCACCCAAATAAATGACTCGGGTCCAATGCCCTGTTATATAACATTATTGTATACAATTTAAACCACCCCCACCATAGCCATACCACTGGAGTAGTCCACAAAAAAAAAAAAAAAAAAAAACACTTGTAAACCCCTCCCTTAAGAAAATCCTGGCTACGCCACTGCATATTATATCTTAAACCATTGTTTCTCAATATTTTTAGTGTCACCACGACCCCCAAAATAAGTATAAAATAATATATGATCAATCACTTCGCGACCCCCCCCCCCTATATTAAGTACAAATTTGAAAAAAAATAATAATATCTTATCATTAACCAAACGAAATAGGGCATAGGCATATATTATCATTTTGAATATCAATTTATAAATACCACGTGTAGTGATTTAAATTTGTCACTCGGGTTGTTGGCAATTTCCATTAGCAGTTCAAATTATTTTAAGCTTTTTTTTTTTGTTCAACAAAAAATTTAATTTAAATCAGCATTTTAATACACTTGAGCCAAGCGACCCCTAGTCAAAGTGATCGTGACCCTCTAGGGGGGGGGGTCGCAACCCCCAGGTCGAGAAACACTGTCCTAAATATTATTATTTTAAAACCAACGAACAAGATAGAATTCGAATATAACGAACAATGTGTGTTTATTATAATATTATTACTTCTGAAATCGTATATATGGTCCGTGATAACGTTAAAATACATAATATATATTTATATACGTTAAGACGACGGCGTAAGACCATATTTTGTGTTGGGTAAAATCGAAAGCCTAAAAGGCGGGGAAAATTTTCCACACGTCGTGTGTTTGTGACGTTTCACTGTGCGTTCGGCGAGGCCGGGATGTAGAACTTTTAGAGCCCAGAGCTTACCGAGAACCCTTAATATTTATTTAGCTCCATCACCTCCTCCTTCCCCGCCGACAACGAACGACACGTAGTACACGAACAATGATCGATAATTTACCCCCCACCCCCCGCGTTTTACCCCAAGTAAAATAATTTTTACTGTAATTAAATAAATAAATAAAATGTTGATATAAGAATTAATAATACACGCTTAAACTATTTGAATACAATAGAGAAAAGAAGTGAAAAAAATATACATAATATATCTAATCTAATAATAGTTATAATTAATTATGAAACATTCAAATATAATATATTGTTTTGTCCCCCACTGGGACTTATTGCCCGACTGGATATACGAGTGCTATCTATTATAACCTAACCTCATAATTGAGAGGGTAGAAGAGAACCTCCACTATTTTTTTTTCCTTTTGTTTCTTCCCCTAAACCGATAGGATCAACACGACTATTTCGACTGGTCCCTTCAACCGTGTTCTAAACCAGTGTTTCTCAACCCGAGGGTCGCGACCCCCTTAGTGGTCCCTAACTATTAATTTAGGGTCACCAACACATAAATGAATATAGAATAAAATTACAAAATTAATTGATCCATGGTAAAAATAGATGAAAATATAAAACATATTTATAAAAACATCAAAATCAAATGTCAGTTTTTGTTACCATGAGTATCCTATAACTTAACTGAAATTAGAAAAACTAAGACTGTAGTCCGTTTTCAACTACTTATTTATGTGAAATGACAGTTTCCCCCCCCCTCTTATCATAATACCTACAAATTAAAAATCGGAAAACTGACTAGAAATTTTTCGAATAAATTCTTTCAAACCAAAGATAGACAAAATTATTTCAGATCAACAACAACGACTAACAATCAAACCATATTAATTTAAGAATGATTCAAAATATTTGATTTTTTTTTTTACTCTTATTATTATGGTTGTAACGAAACAAATAAACGTTTTCTATAGTTTCAAAAACCGAAAATATACAAACTAAAATGTTTCTTTAAAATCATAATTATTGTATTTATTTTTTTTTTTAATATTATTGTAATTCTTTAATATACACACATGTAGTAAATATATTTTGGGGTCGTTGAAAATTGAATATTCAATTTGGGGGTCGACACAGTGTCACGTGTAAGCTAAAATATACTTATGAACAAAAATATTTTTATATTACAATAATTCCTGTAGCAAAAACACACACGTATAATCGAGAAAAAATTACAACTTAATGGATTGAACGATAAAAGTGATTTGATAAAGAAAATAACAACCGATTTAAAATGTTATCACCAAAAAAAAAAAAACAGAACAAATATTTAAGTTTATTCTGTCACTACGTTTAAAGTTTAAAGTGTATCTCCTCGGTCAAGTTCTGTTTTTTTTTGGTACTGGAATATTTTTCTCATAAATCGTTGTTGTAAGCTTATTATATAATTCTCGTAAATACACACTACACAATAAACGAAAGAGGACTTTTCTTCTTATTCATTTTTATACGATTTATCGCTCGGTTTAAAACTTTTTTTTTTTTTGTACGGAGCAAAAGATATTTTTCATTTCTTCTTCTGTCTGCTTTCAATAAATACATCGTGTTCACTAATGTAATGAGTTTCCGAACACTTTTTTTTTCATACGGTCGCAAAAAAGAAAGCCAACTCACTTTTTTCTTCTTTTTTTTTAAAATAATCGCCATTTACACCCGAAAAATCCGATGAATTCTGTGAAACACTTTTCGCGTGCCTAGAAATAACAATGAGATAAAAATGAAAATAATAATTATTAGTTACAAACGAAATATTTCCAAAGAAATTCACGTAGAATTTGATCGTGAAATGGTGAAAGGGTTGAATTTGGTGGCACGTTTCTCAGGAATTAATAAAGATGTAAGACTAAACCTTTCTAAGAATTTTAGAGATTTCGGTAGAATAATTAATAGTACAAAAGAAAAAAATAATCCGAGATTCGGGCAATCGGGTAAAATTTATTATTAGCTAAAAAAAAATCATGTATAAAAAGCCGGACATACTTGACACCGCGGATATTGTTCGCTTCTCGGATCAACTACTCTTGGTGGGTGTGTAGGATTTTAAAGAAACGATTAATCAATTCCTCAATAGGACGTTTCTGAAGGAAGTTAATAATATAATTAAAAAAATTCTTGTTTTATATTTGAAAAATATAGTGACCAAAACAGCCACGCATTCGTTTTTAAATGTCAATAATTTTTCTTTTTGAAAATAATCAAAATGAGCAAAAAAAAAAAAAAAACTCCCATCCACCCCCTTCTTTCCAGGACCATCGAGTCTAATATATTCGGCTCTACGTTTTGAGTGCTCGCGTTACGGATCCCGTGGTATCCCATTTTGAAAATCAGTTGCAGTTTAATCGCGATCGATATGTCGGCGAATTTTAAAGAATCGCGTATTTTTCGAGACAATGTGTCTCGAAAAAAATAAATTACACAATAAATCGTATAGATGACGGCGTAAACGCGCAGGGAAAAACTTCCCTGAGGAAAAGATGATTAAAAGTTTTTGGCAATATCCAATTTCGTTTTTTTTTTTTTTCTACAATTATGCGAATAAATTATAATTAAATATTTAAAAGAGCCTAAGAAAATAAAAAAAAAAGCAATATCGTCCGGATGAGAAGTTTTTTCTCGGAAAACAATTTAAATTAAGAAATACGTCTGTATCTGCTACGGGTACTACACGTCTGAGAAATATGTAATAAACTTTGATCATAATTTATGCATCAACAGTTTTTTTATAATGATATGGTGTAAGAGTCGAAACATAATAATGAAATCACGAAAAAATACAACGGAACATCGGGGAAAGGAGTAGTTCTGTATCATTTAAACGTGACAGTTTTCGATTGACCTTACCATCTGTCGAAGTTCAACAAATTTAACACTTTTGTTCTAAAACATTATGTTTTAAGAATGGACGTAATGATTCTAATGAGACTAAATAATAATAATAATAATATCAATGACGATATAGTCGGAGAATGTGGGGGGGGTGGCATGCAGTACTATTATTTACATGCATTTGTGTCGCTATGTAGAAAACATTTATCTTCTATTATTTATCATTCTACCCCCTTTTTAGTGATTTGAAAAATAATGGTTTTCGACAATGTAACACGAAAAAATAACTTGATAAATGTATCAAAAAGAGTAAATCCTTGATTTGCTTGTTAATGAGGTATCGACAATTTTAGTGCTCCCATAATTAAGGTCTAGTCGTGCTTATACTTTTCAGTCTAAAAAATACGAAATAATCTTTTCCCACTCACGCAGTTATTTCCAAAAAAAAAAAAAAAAAAAATTGAATAACTGAGAAATTCAAAAAATTACCTCTCTAAAGTACAATCTAGAGGCAAATTCGGTTTCAAAAAGTTGCTGATCGAAACTTTTGGACAAGTATTTCCGTACGAAAATTTGTAAACAGAAAAAAAAATAAACATCATTGTAAAAACACTAGAGCTTCTTCACTTCGCCCAGAATTTAAAAAACAAGCAAGACGCTTTAAGTCCCGAACTATGGTTATATTATAATTAATTATAGCTCGTTATTAAACGAAAATTTCATAAGCAATCTGTGCTGTTGTTTCTCGTCTCCAAGAGATAATATAACATCGAAATCAACGGTTGTGTTTTCGAAGTTGTCGACGCCACTGATGTGTTTTGTCGCTGATATTCTATTAAAATACCACTACGATCGTATTGATATTGTGTGTGCACGTCACTCGGCTCAATAATGAAGTCATCGTGCCGCCGAAGGTCGGCCCGAATTCGCGCACAAACCTTAACTTCGCACGCGCCATAGTATACAATACGGTATTATCGTGTCTGCGCCGACGTTTGATTTCCGTCCATGACGCGAATTTTGAGTGCCACACTCGACGAAGTCACCGACCTCGGGGATAATCCATTAATTTTTGTCTTCGGCCGGAAATTATAATATAACATACATCCGTCCGTTTGAATTGAACGGTTTGAATTTTCCAAAACGACTTGGCCTTAACTTGATGATTGTGACTGTGAACTAGCTGCAGGACACAAAGCACTTGGGTAGTTGGGTACCTATTTTTCAAAGCTGTAAACGATTTAAGAAATCAAAAGTTAATTTTGGCTTTTTAAATGAACTCATTGTGTTTGATATTTTAATTACTTAACTTCTAACTCGACTTATCCATTATTGTATTAACTTAATAAATAACGAGTTACTTTTGCATGAAATCCCATTGAGTTAAATCTAAGAATAACAATGAGGTATTTTTATAGTATGCAATCTGATTCATTTATATGTTTTGTATGCATGTCATAACATAATCAAAATTGCGATATAAGATGGCAAAAAACCGTGGTAAAAACTTGTAATCATAGGAATTAAAATAATAAAATTAATTCAACTTGGGTTAATAACTATTTTTATTTATTTTTTTTTTATTTAAATTTAATTCTTAACTTGACTGAGTCAACTATAAAAATATTCAATTAACTCATTTGATTTTGAGAGAACAATATTGAGAATTTCGTAGGATGGCTGCTCTAAAGTAAAGCACCGTCCAGAGACAAATCTGATTTCAATAAATTGCTGATCGAAACTTTTGGATAAGCGTTTTTTAATATGAAAAGTTGTACACAGAAAAAAACAAATAATAAAAAAAAAATAAACATCATTGTAAAAACACTAGCTCCTTCGCTTCGTTCAGAATCTAAAAAAAGCCCCCTTTGATTAATAATAATAATAATTAACGTTTACGGTTGGATTTTCAGGAAGAGTTCGCTCAGTTGTTCAGGCAGTTGGAAACGCTCAAGGACAAGAATCTGAGGCTGGGCAATCGGCAGCTGGCCGAGAAGATCGCCGCCATGCAGGAGGTGAGCAAGCACGGCGTGTGGTCGACCAACGTGGACAACAAGAAGTCGACGGGATTGCTGGTGACCGGCGGCGGCGGTTACGCGTTCGCCAACCACAACCACGGTTACGGTAGCCAAAAATCGTTGGTCATCAACCAGAACGGCAAGAAACCGTTCGTGAAAGAGGTGACGGTGTAGTGACGGCTCGTCCGGCGGCTGTACGCACTAGCGGTCCGGTCGTCGCCATCGAAACGTTTGCACCGTCGTCGTGGTCGTGGTTCGCGAACCGGTAACCGCGTAACCGGTAACCGCGGTCGTCGGCGAAGAATCTACTGCCGGACCTCGATCGAGACCAGTGTTTCCCAACCTTTTTTTATTGTGACACGACCCATTTCATACGCCAAAAAAAAAAAAAAAAAATCAAACAGGTGCACCGTCAATACAGTGATGATCAATGATATAATAAACAATTTTATCATTTAATTTAGGCGATAAAATCCATTACAAAATGCTGAGTTTTTATTTATTGTTGTCAATTACAAAATTTTTATTAAAAATAATTTTTAAATTTAAAAATTTATACAACTCAGGAATAAAACTATAAATAAAAACAAATTGACAAAATATTAAACGTTTTGTAATAAATATTTTAAATTTATTGTCATTCATTTTTGTATATTTAGTCGTTTTCACGATTTATTTAGATATTTTCTTTTTATTATTTTTTTTTTTTTTTTTTTGTTAATGAGCAGCGACCCATTAAAAATATTTGACGACCCAATTTTGGG
>JAIPRM010008845.1:0-15427 GCA_025469315.1 Stegophylla sp. TES_Ste_2020
AATCCCCTGATAACGTCTTTTTGATTTTGAAAAGTCTAATTTTTCAACATTCTGTGTAAAACCATGTATAGAAATATAATCTTTTGTCCTATCATTTATTTCCCATAAAGCTGGATCATTGCTAAAACGCCGTGATTGGCATTATATATATATTTTTTTTGAGATACATTTTTTGTTTTGTAAAGAAGTTTCACTTCAGTCATTTTAGATCATTAATTAATATTGAAAATATAAAAAAATTAGACGCCCCCTCATATTCAGCCGCCCGGGGCAACAGTACCCTGTAGCTCCCCCCTAAATACGGCCCTGGCAGGGGAGCAACTTAATGTTTTAATCACACGATGCAAAAAAAAGATAATGTATTGTACATAATAGATATAAGCATATTTTTCATAATCTTTAAACATCGTATTATAATAATTCTGAATAGAGCTCTGTCAAGCTAGCGTGTTATTAGATAATTATGTTTTTTAGATTCTGAACGAAGTTACAATGATGTTTATATTTTTTTTCTGTGTACAACTTTTCGTATGGAAATACTTGTCCAAAACTTTCGATCAGTAATTTTTTGAAAGCGGATTTGCCTCTAGATTGTACTTTAGAGAGGTTAATTTTGAATTTCTCAATTCTTCAATTTTTTTTTTTTTTGGAAAAAACTACCCAAAATTTGACAAAAACAACTCGGAAACCATAATTTTTTGATCCGAACTATATGAAAATTTAAACATAGATAGAAAATCATATAAACAAAGATTTTGGCGCAAGAAAATTTTGAAAATGTGAAAAAAAAATTATGGACATTTTTCTGACATTTATTTTTTATATTATTAACTTTCTTCGTTCAGAATCGTTTTATTGAAGAAATGATTTATCGTTTCATTAAAATTCAATACGCCCGTCAAGAGAATACCACCCGTCGTGCGAAGTACACCCATCGTCCGAAGTATGTCCGGCTTTTTTTTCATATTTTCAAAATTTTCTCGTGCCAAAATGTTTCTCATATTATTATTATTGTCTATCTATGTTTAAATTTTCATAAAGTTTGGATCAAAATATGATGATTTCCGAGTCTTTTTTTGCCAATTTTTTAGTAATCCCTCAACTCCCCCCCACCAAAAAAAAAAAAAAAAAAAAAAAAAAAATTGAGAAATTGAGGAATTCAAAAAATGAACTTTTTCAAGAACCGACTAGAGGCAAATCTGGTTTTAAAAAGTTGCTGTTCGAGACCAGATTGTGTGCAACCAAAATTTTTCAAACTGTGCGACTGTTAAAAACAACATTTTGATGAATTTATAAAATAAAGTACTTAGGGGGCCGTGCAAAAGACAGAAGAAATCGACACGTGGTGTTTGAGATAAAAATTTCGCAGACCTCTGGTTTATAGATCGCTTTATTCGACCTCGTCGAAAATCGTTAGTCGACGAACTGGGAATCGCGGAAAGTGTCGCGTATTTTCAACAACTTCTATCGTCCTCCCGCAGGACTCCCGGCCACTCGCAGGACTCCACACCGGTATTATGAGATTAGATATTCTCACCTGAGATATGTAAATTTTTATTATTTTACGATTATTGTTATTTCTTCGAATGCCTCTGAGTTTAACGTTTTGTTTTCTGCAGCCGAAGCAGTTTTCCAGTGAGTTTACTTTTACGATTATTATAACGCGTCTGGAGAAAACCGGACGATTTTCGAAAATGTAATTTCCCCAATGCTTTCCTCGACTTACTTCGACGGACGTTCATCCAAAGGTGAAAAAACCTCAATGAAGTTTTTTGTTTTTTTCATTTTTTCCACGCAGCGAAGTTCGTTCGTCCCTGTCGTTATCAATCATAACGTCACACGTATAATAATATTAAAACTTTATTCGCGAATCGTTGAGACGCCGAATCAGCTGTCACCGCAGTGATGGCGATGGCAGAAACTTTGAAAAATAGACGACGCGAGTGGAGGAGACAAAAAAGGAATTTCCGAAAATACGTCACAGAATATTAAATGTAATTCGCGCGAATCACAACGGCTTAGCGGGGAAACCTCATCTAAAGGATACTTCAAAATAAGGATTTTTTTTTTTTTTTTTTTATTGAGGGAATGTACTATGTGTTTCGTTTGGGACATTTTGAAATTCTAACGTCTGAATACCGGATATTTAATTACGAACCATTTTTAAATACTTTTAGATTCTGAACGGAGCGAAGAAGCTATTTTTTTTTTCTGTGAACACTTTTTTGTATGGATCTAGTTGTCAAAAAGTCTCGATCAGTAATTTTTTGAAACCGAATTTGTCTCTTATTCTGTTGGTGCTTTGAAGAAACATTTTTCGAATTTTTCAATTCTTTAATTTTTTTTTTTTTTTTTTGAAAAAAATACCCAAAATTTGATAGATAAATATGTGTGAAATGAAAAATTGAAAAATCTAAAATATATTTTTTTCACGACATAAGTTTTATGTATTAGATTCTTTTTTTTTTTTTTTTGGACTGGTTTACTTTACACCATGGGTATTCTTCGTTCGGGTGGGATGCTCTTGTTGGATGTATATATTATTATTCGTATTCATAAAAAATAATAATAGTAAAAACCTATGTATTACAAAAAAAAAAAAAAAAAAACTGGTAACAGGCAAAAGATTATGTTCAGAAAAAAATTATAAAAAAAAATAAAATTCTAATATATTTAAAATTTTTTTATTTTTTATGTTATATATATAATATTTATAAGGTTTAGATTAAAAAAAAAAGTTTAAAAACAATTTTTGTTAAATTTTAGCAAGTTTTTCTCTAAAATTGTAGAGAAACTACAGTTCCCGAGTCGTTTTGGTCAAATTTTTGGTAGTTTTTCAAAAAAATATTGAAGAATTGAGAAATTCAAAAAAATGACCTCTTTAAAGTACAATCTTGGAGCAAATCCGGTTGCAAAATGTTGCTAATCGAAACTTTTGGGACAAGTATTTCCATACGAAAAGTTGTACACAGAAAATAAATAAATAAACAAACATCATTGTAAAAACACTAGCTTCTTCACTTCGTTGAGAATCTAAAAATAGCAAACGACAACAACATCCAGTTCCGGCAAAGCGTAAACTTCAAGATAATAATAATACAGGTATTATGAACTGCATTCCTTTGCCGAGACCGGAAATTCTTTGCTTTTTCACGCGACACAAAACGAAGACGCGTCGTCGTCAATAACACATGCCCCGGAACATAATAAAGAATTCTACGAGGTTTTTTTTTTTTTTTTTTTTTGACGTCCGCGTAGAACTTACTTTTCGCAGTCACCGAATTCCGCGAAAAGCACTTTAAAATATTTCCCTCGACATTTCCCTATGATGTTCCGCCGTCTGCGCTTTACGTATAATAATAATAATAATAATATCTTCGAATTATTGTCGCGGGAATATCACGCGCGTTTATCAGACGGACGAAAACAAAGTAAACCACGACGTGACGGACGTATTATTTTTTTTGTGTTTTTAATTTGATTAAAAGTTTTAATTTAGGTTCTCGCGGGAATTTTTTAATTTCCTTTTTTTTTCCCACCTTGTATACAAGAAATAATATGCGAAATAAAAAAAAAAAATGAATATAATCCAATAACGCCGCGCCGCCGGAGCGTATGATCACGGTTTAGGTCTTAGTTTTTTTTTTTTTTTTTTCTGGGTGAACAAACCCTTCTTTCGTCAAGGTCACTTGGTACACGCGAAGCGTGTGTTTTCGTTTTAACGAGATAACACACAGCGAAATGTCATGGAAATAAAAATCGTTATTTATTTATTTTTTTTTTTTTTTTGTCAAAAACGGCACTCTCTGATCACAGAGACAAAATATCGAAATCGGTTATAACTTTTACGGTTGCCTTTACTTTGTTTCGTTTTGCTTTGCTTTACTTTGCTTAACTTTAATTTTTTTTTTTTTTAATCTAATAAATAAATGAAAAAAAATATTCAATGAAAAAAGAAATGTTAGAAAAATGTTTTTATTTTGAAATACATAAAATAACATAATTAAACTAAATTGATACTTTTTTAAAATTTCTTCAAATCCTTTATTCGTGTACACATTGTATACTTACTTTCTAAAAAAAAAAATTTGTTAATTCATTTTACGATTATAATTGATCTAATGGTATCCACGAGATTTATAGATTCTTACATTATTTTATTCAATAATAATTTCATTTCGAAAATTTTAAATCAACAGCAAGTCAAAAAACGGGATTAATATGGGACAGACTTGAAATTACGGGAAAAAATCATCCTGAGAGAAGTTTCTATGGACACAGAGCCGAAATAAAGGACAATCCGGTATAAAACAGGACCCTACCTTAGAACCAACCACATTATTGTGTTTTCAAAGAGCCTGTCCGACGATATCTCACACGTTAAGCTGTTTTCAACTCTCAGTTTTATACGTGAAAAGCTATTGTTTGTTGTTTTTTTTGTCTTTCAACTACCAATTTTTATTTGTACCTGTGATCGTCATAAAATCTCTGAAGTTTAACGAAAAACGATAGAATAATGGCAGCTGTGAAGTACGACGCTAAAAACCCATCGCGAGATATCGAAATTACCCCCCAAACGGTATTCGCTCCTCGAATTATAAGATACTAATTAGCACACGATTTACATGTTAAAAAAAAGGACACGCGTTTCGAGTGTTTTCACGCTTTCAAGTAATATGTATAATTGCAGCAGTGTAAATTCGGATATATAATTCGTTTTGGAGCTAAATTAATTTAACGTGTTTCCTCCAACGTTAAGAAAGTTCTCAGTGGCTATGTAAACATTGTTTGGTTCTCCGGAAGGGGAGGGGGGAACATCGAGATTAACTTTTTCAGTCTTTATATAATGGGGATGGCTTGTTTTTTGCTAACAAAACTGAGTGCTTTCCATTGTCGACTTCAAAAATATTTAATTTTCAAACAACAGCGGTGCACTTTTCGCATAAAATGTACATTTAGTTCGGACGCGAAGAGACAACAACAACAACAACAACAACAAAAGTGGTGTATTACTGCAAAAACTGAACGAAAATTGGAACTCGTGTTGTTATAAACGTTTTGCGTGCCTGACGCGGAAGTCGGGTTGATAATTGATCGCCACCGAGCAATTTTTATTATTATTATTTTTTTTTTGGGGGGTTTAAATAAAATAAAACCGACTCGTTCGTTAACGACAACAATACAATAATACATACAGGCAGACCAAGATTTATCAATGCACAGGTCCATTACAATTAAAAAATTATTGACCCCTAATCGACAGTCTCCTATTTACTTCAATACTACGAAAAAAAAAAAAACGTATGGACAAATGTTTAAGAAAAATGTGTATTTGTTATTTTTAGCTTATAAGTTGTTAAATCATAAAATCAAATTCAGTATTTTTTAATAGTATTATAAGAAGACATAAATGTTCCATAGTTCTGAAAACTTGTCAATAATATCGTCAAAACATAAGATTCGATGTAATATAATATTCTGTTAGTAATATTCTCAGAGAATCTACAACTTTTCGGTCCAATATTGACCGTTCGTTATATATTTTATATTATTTTTATGTTAATTTCTCTCAACTGTTTCTTTAATTAAAAAAAAAAAGAAATAAAAATCTATAATCTTCTTTTTCGTCTTTTTCGCACATTTTTTCGCTCATGTAATTCAGATATAAGTATAGTGTCACACACCATAAATTATATTACTTATACATTTTGCAATCGGATTTAATTGTTTTTCTTTTGAATTACCATCATATTCCTCAGTGTCTACTTAGTTTGATAAGAATTCGATTTTTTCCGAGAGTGCTGATATTGAATATTCTTGTTAAAAAGTCAAATAGATTCTTTCTCTCTAATTAAGATAAACAAATACCTATACACTCAACTAATTTTGTTTATTTGTTATAAAACAGTTAAATTTCGGTGGGCCCCTGAAAATGTCCCATTTGTCTTTGCATAAATATACCTAACATAATAACCTAACCTAACAATACATACATATATATATATATATGAGTGAATTAAAAAATGCAATAACTTTTGTACTATCAGTAATTTTTGACTTTTTTTTTTGAAAATTATTTCACTTCAACAATAACGCATATATATATTTTTCCAGGCCGAAATTTTATTCTACAATTTAAGAAAAAAAATCTAAATAGCCATTTAGTTAATTTGATTTTTAGAAAAATATCAATACTTGATACTCTGATAAAAGTTAAGCCTCTCATTCATTTCTACGATTTTTTAAGTTTGCAAATAATTTAGTAGTTTTGTTAAATAAGTCATATTATCCACTAAAATTAACATCATAATATAACTATTATCGAGGGATATTTTACAAAATTATTAAGTTATATGTGAAATTAATAAATAAATCGTAGAAAACGAACAGATTAATCTTTATTAGAGATTTTAGCACCAATTTTTTACCAAAAAAAAAAAAAAAAACAGGTTTGCAAAATGCCTATTTTGAATTATTGTATGTAAATATCAATATATTTTATACTGTGGTATAAAATTTCGAATTTGAACATTTGGATTCAAATATATATATATATATCCAGGCACGTATACAGGGGGGGATTTAGGGGTTCAAACCCTCCCCGAGATTTCTAAATTACAGCGTTCAATTATTGTAATATGTACATAATATACTACTATTTTATGACAACTCCCCCCCCCCGAAATATTTTTTTGTGTACGTGCCTGTATATATATCTTTTATAATTTATCACTTATATTTTTTTTTCATAAGTATATTAGTTCTTAAAATAATTAAGAAAAACCGAAAAACAACCCTTTTGGCAATGTTTTCACCGCATTGCGGCGCGGGAAGGAGATGAGTTATCGATTCCAAATTTTCACAGGATCAATTTTACTTATCGTTAAAAAAAAAAAAAAATGGGTGGATACTTATTTTGTATTTATCAAAAAAAATTTCAACCTATATGAATGTGAATCGGCCTAATACGTATATACGTTATTGATATAGCGTTATTATGTATTTTCAAAAAAAAAAAAAGTTTAAATTATTAAAAGAAACAAAAGTTATTGAATTTATATCATATGGTACAGGGATGCCCTATATATATATATATGTTAATAATATTATTATTCTCGGTGTCGTCACTCACGGGGCGGCGGCGGCGGCGGTTATCTTTTGGCGTTTTTTTGTTTTTTTCCGGTCCAACAGACTTCACCAGACAACTACACCGTGTACACCGCTGCAATAGCGCGCGTGTTTTTGTATAAAATATTACACACGTTTGCTCAGTGTGGTGGCTTTAACGCGCGTCAATATGACGTAATATCATTGAATTATGCATTATGCGTGTTCGAGCACACGCCGCACTCGAATGGACCGATTTATAACCGAAAGTTCGGTCGAACGCGCGCGACACCGTATGCGCGATATTGTCGTGCACGCATCGTGTGCGTAATAATAATGCAAAACCGCGCGGGCTATGTGCGTCGGATAATAACGTGACAATTTACGTGCAATTTACAGGGGGGAGGGCGAGGGAAAACTAAGCCGGTAAATCGCTCGCGGGGAAAGGACTCGGCCACAAAAACGGTACTCGCACCACAATTTTTCTCAACAACAACCCTTGAATCGAGGGTTCTCAACCTGGGACCCAACGGTCCCCCAGGGGAGGCGCAACAGAATTTCGGGGGAGGCATGTGAACGCGTTTGAAGACAATGGAACGTGAAAATGTTGTTTCTTAAATTGTTTATCATATAGTTAGGGCGGAGGGGACTTGTAGCACATTTTTTCGTTTTGCTCAGTTACAAAAGTAGCCGAGTACGAAATAAATACGCGTCATCGTGCTTTTACAAAGCTAGTTTTGAAATTTTATTTTCCATATAAATGTATATTTTGAGTATGTATTTTTTTTTTTTAGTTATTAGGCCATATTTTATATTTGTATATACTTCATTACAAAACTTTTTGAGACAATAATCGAATAATCGACAATATTGAATACTACATACACAAAATACCCAAGACAAAAAAAAAAAAAAAAAAATTCTACCAGATTAAGAGATTTTAAGGTTTTATATAGTTTTGATTTTTTCAATGTGAAAATGACCGAATCCCATCATTTCTAAACTTAAATGTTTGTGAAAAAATTTCACCGAGCGAAATATCAACAAAATTTAACCACAGACAAAAAAAAAAAAGAAAAAAAACTCGTAACCAATATTTTGGAAAAAATAATTCAATTTGATTAAGTATTAAACGTTTTATCATAAAAAATGTATACTATTCTCCATATCATTTTTTCCCAATATGAAATTTTTTAAATTTTTTTTTTTTTTTTTTATTATTATCATTATTTATTTTTCTAATTACATAAAAACATTTTATTCGATTCTAAACTTCGATTATTTTTCTATTATAATACTTTAATTATATAATACCTAATTGTAATTTAAACCGTAAATAAATAATTTCATCCCTTTTGGTAATTGACATAATATTCACTAATAATTCTTAAAATTATTAAAGTAAATATTCCTTTCATTTTACATAAATATTAATTACTTATTTGCTACCTAATTCAACAAAACCAATTATTGGATGAGGCGATTTCGTTCTATGGAGAAACTAATGGACGCAAAGATGCGATTTGAGGTAGGAAAAAATTTGACTCGGGGAGACGTGACATTTAAAAAACACTATCGTCTTTCAGAATATCGAGGAGTTAAACTATAAATATAATTTTATCAGCGTTTAAGAAAACATATGTTTTAAGTTTCACAAATTTTCTATACCCATAAAGAAAAAACAAAAAAAAAAAAAAAAACAAATTGTTTTGTTTTGTGCGTTCAAATTACATCTTTGAGAAGCACCCTGTACCACCGCCTTGCAACGATGACGATAAAAACGACGGCGATAATACACCCCCCCCCCTAACGATGCAATGCAATTGGCCATGTGCGCGATGACGTCACACCGCGCAGTCGCTCACCCGTTATCATATTGTATTTTATACGTAGTATAAATTATATTTAATTGGTTGCTGTAGATAATTCAATAGCGACCACTTAATTTGTAGAATATATGAAAACCGTGGTAACTAAGTAGTCAATAATAATTAATGTTTATTTTTAAATTTTCGATTGTTTTTAACGTTAGTAACCATCGGTAACGAAATTTCCACTAATAATCGTTTGATTAAAAAAAAAAAAAAACTATTTATCATTTCTTCAAAATTTAACACAACCACCCCAAGTCTCGCCCGACGAGCAAAGAAGAATACCCATGGTTCGACGTGTGTCCTTGGTTTTTCTGTTTCGATTCCAACGATCGGTGTTTAGTTTGCACCTCTGTCAAAAAGTGGTCGGTGAGTGGTAGTCGGATAAACAAAAATACTATCGCAATACTCCAGTTAACCAAACCGTGAAATTAACTATTGTAAAAGTAGGTAGGAATGAGAAGTTATAGGAGTTAAAATATGCAACACATGTAAGCAAATGAGTATCATTTTCGGAGGAGCAAAAGCCAAAGGGTACACAAAGTGTTAAATATTTTTAGTTTTTTTTTTTTTTTTTATTATTATTATTTCATAATTTTTAAATTCATTAAATTTTTGCTTTGGTAAACTAGTGTACGACAATTCCAGTACAATGTACACAATATCTCAAATTCGAATTGCTAAGTGGTGCAAAAATAAGAATCGAGATAAAAAAAAATACAAACGGCCTAACGAACGCGATGATTTTTTTGTCAAAGAACATCGGAACGCACTTTGTTATTGTTATTTTTTTTTTCTTCAACAAACGTCCCAAAAACTGGTTATTATAAAATCGAATTTCAAAAACCGAGAATCGCGTTTCGAGTACCTCTATATTCTAAATTCCCCCCCCCTCCATTTCAGCCCCGTATGACATTCGATGCGTCCGGAACATCTGTAAATTACCGACAGCGCTCGGCGTATAATAAACACAATCGTTATCGTCGTCGTTACTGTTAACTATCGTGCATTATCGAAACGTTTTACGAAATTTCTGTTACCCCTCCCCCACCATCCATCCGATCCATCCAGCAGTGCTCGTTAACGAAATCGTGTAAAGTAATTTATGCGCAACCGTTTGACGAATACTCGGAAAACGATTTTATAAAATTCGTTATTTCAATCGAGGAGAAAAACGGTTAGGTTTAGCGAAAACAATTTTATATTTATCCAAATAGGCTTACGGTGGAATGACGTGTGGAACAGAAGGAGCATTTACGGGGTGTAAAGAAGATTTAGCCATCAAATGATCCCCTCGTGTGAAATTTAACTCTTTTAGATTCTGAACGAAATGAAGAAGCTAATGTTTTTACAATGTGTTTATTTTTTTTTCCGTGTACAACTTTTCGTATGGAAATACTTGTCCAAAAGTTTCGTTCAATAAATTTTTGAAACCGGTCATTTTTTAAATTTCTCAATTCTACATTTTTTTTTTTTTTTGAAAAAAACTGTTCAAAATTTGACAAAAACGACTCGGAAACCATCATTTTTTGATCCGAACTATATGAAAAATTTAAACATTGATAGAAAATAATATGAGAAAGATTTTGGGGCAAGAAAACTTTGAAAATGTGAAAAAAAAATTTTGGACATTTTTCTAATATTTTTTTTTCTCATTTATTTTTTTATATTATTAACTTCCTTCGTTCAGAATCAATTTGTTGAAGAAATGATTTATTATCGTTTCTTTAAAATTCAATACACCCGTCAAGAAAATCCCACGTGTAGTGCGAAGTATGTCTGGATTTTTTTTTTTCATAAAAAAAGCACGTTTAATTTACTTAAAACTAGAAAAAAACACAGTACTCATAATAAATGAGTAAATGAGTTGAAAATAAAACAAAATTTTTGAGATGATTAGGTATACAGTACTATAAAAGTATTTTTAAATTTATAGTTTTTGTTTATGCGAATACACGTTACGTCAATACAATCCATAACGAAATATACCTTTGTAATATATGAGTTTAAGAAAAAAAAGGGAAGGTTTCATTAAATCCATTTTCAAACTCCTAATACAAATTTGTAAATTTTTTTCAAATCTTAGCCTAAATAGCCTTTCATCAGTCTTAATCAATACAATGCTTGTTTTCCTTGTCTTTTTCCTAACTTTCGACTATAGTCGAGCCTCTGATTTCTTTCTGCATTGAGTCTCCTCAAATCTATTTACCTATATTAAATATAACCATAATTCCATATTGATAAAACTGGCAATATATAACTCGTTTTCGTGTAAATATTCGTACTTTTGACAAAAGTAAAAAATTTAATAATACATATGTATATTGTCGATTGTTATAAATTTATAATAAATAAATGAAGTCGTTATTTCACGAAAAAACAACGTATGCTTCATTTGTATGAATCTTGATACTGAAAGTTATTAATGACAAATTTTACGAATTTTAATGAGTGTTTCTTAATTTCACTTGAAATAAAAATTTTAAATCGAGTGTTATTCACTGTCGTATTAATCACAAGTATCATAGTATAAATAGTTACTGCTAAATTGTTTTTTTCTTTTTTTTTGAAAAATGATTCACGGTAGATGAACGTTAATAGTTATAAAAGTATAATATAATAATATCTTGATAAATACAAAAAAAAAATCCAAGGAGGGGGCGATCCATCCATCGCCCTCCCCTCAAATACGCCACTACGTATTGCTAACAATAATAATAATAATATGACTCCGACTGTCGCTGCGGATACGTCATAAAACGAAAAAATGTACGAAGGAAAACGAATAGAAAAAAAAAATAATAATAATAATAAATTAAAGTACGAGACAATACTAAACGCAAGGCCGTGTAGCCACTATGACCTATTTCGAGGGGGGTTTAGATTATAAAGGCGTATATTTTGACTAAAATTAAATTAAGACGAAAATATATCTCAACAAAATCTGTTTTCCATAATAGTAATAATTAAATTATCATGAAGTCTATGCGATTTTACATAAAATAATGTTATTAATTATTATAATTACTATTATGTAATTTTATTTATTTTGTTTTAAAAATAAAGTTCAGGGGGGCCTTGACGAGACGCCGTAGTCTGCCACCGCATATTATTAAACTTACCCTTCGTTCAGAATATTGTTTTAAAAATTCAACACATCCGTCAAGAGTATCTCACCTGACGTGCAATGAACACCCCGACGAGCGAAGTACAAAAAGTAAACGCGCCAATAAACAAACCCATCCCTAGGCGTCCGAATTAATCGCTTCCGAGTTGTCGTAATCGGCGACAAAATTATTAGATTTACACTCCGAAAATAACCGATGGTCGTTTACTAGAAATCGGCCGATCCGCCGACCCACGGTTGCGATTTATCGAGACGTGTCGACGGCTTTTAGACTAATGCAGTGGTTCCCAAACTGTGCATCGCGGTGCACTATGGGCACAGCAAGCACTTTTCAAGGGCACCGTGGCTCAAAAAAAATATATATATATATATATATTTACAATTTAATGTGATTATTTTTTGTGCCCCCCCCCCTTCAGCTTGAGTGGTGTTGTTAAAATAATAAATCTTTTCTTGGGGATAGGGCAAAACCCTTAAGCTTATATAGCTAGATGATACAGCTGATTACAATCTGATTTGATCTACTCAACCTCAAACCCGATGCTAAAATTGTCCTTGAACAATTTATTTGCTATAATTTAGGTTGATAAACTTCATTTTTAGCTTTAAGAAAAACCAAAATCTTTTTGGGCGCGAATGAATTTGGGCCAAAAAAAGAGCACCACTGGACAAAATGTTTGGCCACCCCTGGAGACTAACGTATACGCTGCCGCCGTCGAATTTCGTTACTCTAAACGTTAATTTTAGCAAAACCGAACTCAAGTCTCGCCCCGTTCTCCCCCTCCGAAATAAAAGGGTGCAAAAGCGACAACGTTCGGCCGCCCGCCCTCCGATTACGGAGCGGTGCGAGTTCGATTTGATTTTTGCGAGTCGTGTCATTCGCGTGCGTATAGATAGAGCAATAGACGCGATACGATAAACGTTTTTGGAAAATTATCGAAAATAATAATATGCTCAGTACCTAAGCATAATTAATAATAATATATCGAGGAGAGCGTTTACGCGTTTTCGATTAATTACTACCCGAAAAGCCGGCGGCCCCCGTCGAGAGTTTTCGAACGCGTTAATCGTTATCAGCTTACAACGCCAACTATTTATACTATACTCGTACAACGCGACGCGACACTACAAAATGTTTCTGCACTTTTGTTAATTATCGTTTTCGGCACTTGGCCGTCCGCCATGTAATTATAATATTGCGTATAAAGTGTACACGCGAGAGTTATTATACGCGTGTGCGGCGGCCAATTAATAATAATTATTCGCTCTCGTCCGCGAGAATTCACTGCCCATATAGGCTATGCAAAGTGCTATTGACCCCTGGAACCGGTGGTCGTAGGTCGGTGGAAGAAGCAAAAAAAATCGTGTACTTCGGACGTCGGGTGGGATTCTCTTGGCGGGTGTATTGAATTTTAAAGAAACGTTAAATTATTTCTTCAACAAGACGATTCTGCGGACGAAAGAAGTTAATAATTTAACAAATTAGAAAAAAAAAAAAAATGTTAGAAAAATGTCCAAAATTTTTTTTTCGCTATTTCAAAATTTTCTTGCGTCAAAATATTTTTTCTCCTTCCTTGTATGATTTTCTATCTATGTTTAAATTTTCATATAGTTCGGATCAAAAAATAATGGTTTCCGAATTGTTTTTGTCAAATTTTGGGTAGTTTTTTCCAAAAAAAAAATTTAAGAATTGAGAAATTCAAAAAATGACCTCTTTAAAGTACAGTCTAGAGCCGAATCCGGTTTCAAAAAGTTACTGATCGAAACTTTTGGACAAGTATAGTATTTCTATACGAAAAGTTGTACACAGAAAAAATAAATAAACATCATTGTAAAAACACTAGCTTTTTCACTTCGTTCAGAATCTAAAAAACAAAACCAAAAAAATTCAAAATTTAATTTCTTATTCTCGTTCGAAAATCCTTGAATTACGTTTATGACCAAACGAATAAAGTGCATCGAAATTCTAGAGCCTTAGTTAAAATTTATATGTAAAAAAAAAAAAAACCTGATAAAATAGTGATAAATAAAAAAAATAAATAAATAAACAATGAATTATATGAAAGATAAAAGTATTAAAAAGAATAGAGGAAATATATTACAAAAGACGAGAAAATGAGAAAATTCAAAATATGATTATAATGTGATATTTAACGTAGTCAATTATTACACATAAAAAGGAACAAAATAGAAATCAGTAGTCACTTTGAACATTTAAATTTTTTAAGTGATAAAATAAATTACAAGCAGTGCTTTTAGAGCAATTTTTTACCGTTGATAATTATTAAAAAGCTATTATAGACTTTATAACAACAAGTTCGATTGCCCTGACTCTCCCCTTATTTTAAATTTATTATTATTATTATTATTATTATTATTATTATTATTATTTTTTTGTCTAGAGTCTGCTATAAAAATAAGTGTCCTACTTTTCATACTTTAATAATACTAAGCAAAAAAATAACGAACGTAATATAAATACACTCTATCGATGAAAAATAATTAACAACAACAATTTTATTTATGTCGCGTACACATTGTGAACGATCGGCGAGAGAAAAGGATTTTTCGAATTTATGACGCTATCATCGTCGCTACGGGCGGTGGCGCAGTTCAAATTGAAATATTTATCCCGCGAAACTTTATTGTTCGTGTGCCGTTAATCACGGGGAAATTCACTCCCGATACTAATTGGCCCGAGTTCGGAATACTCTTTTAAACGAATGTTTTGTTGTAAAAAAAAAAAAACCTCAAAATTTACCCATTTTATGATGTTGACAATTTGGGACATGATAACAATAATAATATCAACAAAATGGCGCTTGACGCGCAATCAAAATATTAATGACGTTTAGCGCACACTTAACAGTGGGGGGGGAGGGGATTGCAGTTAAAATTATTTTTATGACGGTCATCACGTTTTTTTTTTTTTTTTTTTTTTTTTTTTTTTTTTAAATTGAGCACAATAAATTATTACAAAAAATAAATAAATAGAAATATGACGTTTGAGAGTGTTAAACAGCTATTATATTTATTTCGTTATTTATTCATTTTTTTTTTTTTTTTTTTATTACAAACGAACCATAATCCTATTACATAAAATCACACATAGTTATAAATTGTGCACTTGTGACAGTAAACAAATTTCATTATTTATTACACGCATCGTGAATAAAATCCAAAACTAGTAACATTTTTTTTTTTTCATTTTTTTGGCATTAACATATATGTGTCTTTAGTAATATTTGATTAAAAAAAAAAAAAAAAAAAGAAATTAATAATAAAAAAAAAAAAAAAAATAGTAATGACAAAAAAAAAAAAA
>JAIPRM010008846.1:0-15426 GCA_025469315.1 Stegophylla sp. TES_Ste_2020
TTTTGGACAAGTATTTCTATACGAAAAGTTGTACACAGAAAAAAAAAATAAACATCATTGTAAAAACACCAGCTTCTTCACTTCGTTCAGAATCTAAAAGTGGGGGGGGAGCGAGATATCGTTGAAAACTGATGATGATCATCTGCTTGTAAAAGATTTTTTTTTCTACACTTATACATTATGCGTACACTGCGTACAGTGTGTGTAATTAATTAGTGCGTTTATTAGATTATTAGAGCTACAACAACAGTGCGGCGGCGGCGGCTGTGTAAGATAAAGCATTGTCTTTGTATAATATTATAATATAGTGCGACAAATAACAGCAGTGCGTATTATAATTAATAATAAATTTGTATACACGGTCGTGTGTTGAACGAAATCGTTATGGAAACCGAATGATCTAAAATTATTCCTCCCGTTAGCTGGGGCTTTCGAAAGTACATAATAATAATAATTATTATCAATTATCGTCTCTGCGTCATTGTATAGATAATTTTTAATTCGTCGTCAAATCTCTGCCTTTTTGCTTTTCAGCGTACGTCGATCGTGACAATCAAAATGTGACGATCATCGATGGATGGGGGGACAACATATTATCTCTCTGGTCGGTCGTGTTATAATTTTTTTTTTTTTCAAAAACACAATCGGCGGGTGTACCGCCTGTGCCTATTATTATTATTATTATTATATATTTACGTTTGCCGGCGTGTAATTAACTCGGCGCGTCGTACACACGAATATTCACCGGGTATCTCGTATTATCTACCGCGCGGAGAACGACTACGACTACGTAAGCACCGCATAAGGGAAACACATTGTATGCAAATTTAATTGGTGAGTCCGTCATCCTTCTCCGCGCGTCCCGTTCCCCTCCGACGTTTTTTTTTTTTTTGTTTTTTTTTGTGGCCTTCTCCTCCCGCTCCTCCTCTTCCTCCTATACGGTCCTCCTTAATTTTATTTTATTTATTTATTTATTATTATTATTAGGTTCATTTTTTTTTTTTTGTTTTGGACACGTCGGTCTTATATTATAACTCTACTTAGGGCGCGCGGGATAATCGCCGGTTTCGAAGTCGTCCAACGAAATCTTCATGGTCGGCTAATGATTATGATTACCTATTGTCTACCCATCGTCGTCGAGGAGATCCGATTATGACTGTATATTATATATTATATGTACTCGCGTATTATTATTATTATTATTATTATTATTATTAGTAATCGCTCGCTATTCCTTGGCGAGGAAAAACAATTGAGATTCCCCTTCACCGCCCCTCGACAACACCCTCGGCCCACCTGCCCACACGGTTATCTATATATGTATATATACATCGGTTACTCGCCCATCATATTATAATAATACGGTTTTAAGTTTTTTTTTTGATACGTTTTCCACCGGTCTACTAAACCCCACCTCATTTGCAAATGGTGGCATTTATATCATTACAATATCAAAAATATCAATGGTTTTTTTTTTAATTCGTTTTTTTCCTCTCTCTTTATACCGTCCGAAATTCAAACGGACTTTTCACCTGTTCGTCGGACGTTTATCCTATATAGCATGATGTCGTGGTAATAATAACTAATAAATTAAAATATTTGTCTAATACAACGTCATGCGCGCAGTGCACCGCTGCAATCGTACACGGAATAAAATTTACATACATAATATTGAAAAACTGTATCTCGTAGCCGACCGCGCTTTTGTGCATTGTGCGTCATAAACGATAAATTGTATTATATATATTATACACTTACCCGTTTTTAAAATGGATAAAATAATTGAAAATTAATTGCCAAGTTTAACCGCGCGCGTGGGATTATAATTAATAATTATCACGTTCATACATAATAATATAGTGCGTGTATAATCAACAGTTTCGCTCGCTACGTTCTCTAGGGTTTCGCTAGAGGGGGGGGGGTTCTTCGAGGGAATAACGTGGAATACCGTTTTGATTAATGTTTGCTGCTGACACGAGACAATAAAAATACATGTAGGTACACCCCTATTATGTAATATTTATTCAGTAGCGACTCAGTGCTGCGATAATTTTATCGTTTTTATCATTTATAAATAATAATAAATGTGTATAAAATATATCATATTATTGTAGGGTGACCATACGACCTGTTTTATACAGGATTGTCCTTTATTTCGACTCTGTGTCCTGTTATCCTGACAAATCTCTGTCCCATATTAATCCCGTTTTTTGACTTACTGTTGATTTAAATTTTTTGAAATTTTTGAAATGAAATTATTGAATAAAATAATGTAAGAATCTAGAAATCTTTTGGATACCATTAGATCAATTATAATCGTAAAATGAATTAACGAGTTTTTTTTAGAAAGTAAATTATACAATATGAATAAAGGATTTGAAGAAATTTTAAAAAGTATCAATTTAGTTTCATTATGTTAATTTATGTTTTTCAAAATAATGTTTTTATGTGTTTAAATTTAATCTATTTTTCTTATCTAATACTTTCGTCACGATTCAAAAACATAACACAGAACAAAAATACTTTTGTCCTGTATTTTATTTTCTTAAATATATTATATTATTGTGTCAGTGTGTTATATAGTGCTCACGCGGCCACACACATTCGGAAAACTCGTGGAAAACACGAACGATTCGTTTTGGGGTTTCGTGGTGGATACGATGATAATATTATTATAGTATTATAAAAAAAAAAACAGTAGTATAATAAAATCCTAACATTCGTGGACCGGAAATATTATGTTCATTACCGAGGCGAGCGGCGGAGACGGTGGGATATACGCGTTATTCACGTGTGTGTGTGTGTGTGTTTTTATGTACGAAATGAAATGGGAAAAAAATGGAGGCCATCGCTTACGTTAATGACGGAGTTTTTAAAGACACCACCAGTGGGTACTCTAATATACTCTTAGAAACAATCTCGCTTGTGTAAACATGATTCATCACAAATAAACGTGTATAAAAAAAAAAAAAAAAACCGTATAGCGTATAAGAACCCGCTCGTTTTTTGATATCAACACGTCCTCCTCCTCGTGTTTAATATCGTTTGTGCAGCGCTTAACAACTATAATACACCGCAGAGAAAATAATTTATATCGTGTGTGGAAGCCCAGAAATCGATGAACGAAGTGAAGAAGCTAGTGTTTTTACAATGATGTTTATTTTTTTATTTTTTTTTTTTATGTAGAACTTTTTGTATAGAAATACTTGTCCAAAAGTTTCGATCAATAACTTTTTGAAATCGGATTTGCCTCTAGATTGTACTTTAGAAAGGTCATTTTTTGAATTTCTCAATTCTTCAATTTGTTTTTGGAAAAAACTACCCAAAATTTGACAAAAACGACTCGAAAACCATAATTTTTTGATCAGAATTTTATGAAAATTTAAACATAGATAGAAAATCATATGAGAAAGATTTTGGCGCAAAAAAATTTTAAAAATGTGAAAAAAAAAATTTTGGACATTTTTCTAACATTTTTTTTTCTCATTTATTTTTTTATATTATTAACTTTCCTCGTTCAGAATCGTTATATTGAAGAAATGATTTATCGTTTCTTTAAAATGAAATACACCCGTCAAGAGAATCCCACCCATCGTGCGAAGTATGTCCGGCTTTTTTTTCATTTTTTCAATACGAATTCGATTTGTCTAAGTTTTGAGATTTCAAACTATATTTTCTATACTTTTTTTTCTCTCTCGAATATCTTCGAATACGGTCATTTGTTATTGCGAACAAAGTGTTCTTTTTATATTTGTGTCCGGATTATTATTATAATTATTATTCTAAAAGAGAAAACGCGCGCGCACAGCTATTTAACATATTTTCGAAATACAATAATATTATAATACGCGGCGTGTACGACTGCGGGCATTATAAATAAACACGTGTGCGAGCATAACAAAACTATTACCGTATTAAGCTTTTTTTTTTTTTTTTTGATTTTTCTAAAAATGCCATTTTTAGCCATCGAAATGGGGGAGGGAAAAAAACGTCGTATTTAATTCCGCGAGTTCGTACATTCTATAACAGATATTTTCTCTTTCCTTTAGTGCTCGTTTTACAATATATATTATGTTGGTTTAAACTCGTAGTTCAGCTGAACGAAGTCAATCAACTGATCTCAGTTTAACTGTGGTTTAACTTGTTTCCAGTTTTACAATAATTGTGTCTGTTGAACCATTGTTAGAATAATCCGTGTGATAATAACATCTATGGCGGTAGTATTTCGGTTATCTCGCCGAAACCGTTGTCTGAACTAAGTTTAATGAAATTACTGTAATACGCACTTTTTGATTTAAACTGGGTTGAAGCTCTGAACCAAGTTTAAACCACTATTGTAAAACCGACCCTTACAATAATTGCACAGCGCACACGACCTTTTGTTCGGGCGGTTTTCGGTCGAACGACGAGAACCACAGAGTATAGTGTGTTATTATAATAAATAGTAACGAAAAACAAAAGGGCATAATGGTATAAAATTCAAACCACGTGTAATGTTGTACACACGCTAAACCACCACCGTCATCCGAGATTTATAATAACAATAATAATAATAATAACTACCGGAGGAGATAATATTAATACGAACAGTCGTTTAAACACACATACTTAATAATAATAATATTATGTACACATAATAATAATAATAATAATAATAATAATGTAATATACTCGACGACGAGACCGTTTGCGTTCATCACACACAAATTGATCCGCTACCTAAATCCTAATGAACCGCCGCAGCAGCCGCCACTGTTGTATTAATCATTTCGTTATATTATACGGTTATTATAACGCGGACCAATGTGAAAAACGACTATCAAGTATTATTTTCTTCTCGTTGTAATGAACACCGTCGTCCACCACCGGGTCGGACTACTGCTTGTAGCATATCATATTATATACCGAGAGCGGTGAGCGCAATCATTATTATTATTATTATTATTATTATTATTATTAGACGACGTGTTTCCACTACAATAACGTTGTAATGACGTACATAATATTATTATAAAAATATACAACTCAAATCTCAATTACCGAAGAGGAAAAAAAAAAAAACGATATGGACACAATCATATTTAGAAGAAAAATAACATAATAAAAATAAAAAAACAGACGATTAGCAACAACGGGCGGCGAGTTGTGTTACTATTTATTACGTTTTATATTTTATACATAATATTGTAACACGGTATTTAAACCTTGTATGTTTAAACACGTGCGTGTGTGTGTGCGTGTTATTAAACGCGTGTAGTGACGACGACGGTGTAGTAGTGATAATAATATGGAATATAATAATAATATCGAAACGGGTTTAATTGAGACGTAAACGCTCTCTCGTCGTAATATTGTTGTCATTCGATTCGTTTAATAGGATCGAGCAACGACTGACGCCGATCGTCGGTGGTGTAGTAGTATGTCGGTCCGCCGCCGCCGCTACTACTTACAACTCGTTTCTCGTGTAATATCATCTTAAATGGACCCGTAATGATCCGGCTGCTGCGGCCGTGTCGCTCGTTTTTCCCAATCTCTCCGCACATCTCGTTTATTACTACTATTATTATTATTATTATTATTATTACCCACTATTACATATTATTATTATATTATTATCGTGTCATGTTTTGCCGCCGCCGAGGCGTTCGCGCAACATTTCAAAAGGAACCTGTGTTGAACCGTTAAAATCAACCCTAATAAGCACTGACGGCAAACTCAATTCTCTGTACACGTGTCGGCCAGCTCTCCTTTTATATTATATTCAAATGTATGTAATATTATTATAATATGTTGTATGTACTTGCGCATACAATTCACCCCGAGCACGGTCTTTTGATGTACAAAGAAGGTCCGGTGGCGTCGCGGGTTTTTACGACTACACCCCTGCGCTGAAGAATATAAACAGGAACACGGGCATAAAAATATTAATCTCGGACCGGCGGCGGCGTGCAATCAAATGATTGGGGAACGTCCACGACGTCGTCTGTGCGTTTAGTCGACTTGTCGTTAGTCACGGAATAGGCATGTAAATATATTATTATAACACTGCGACACGACAGAGTATTTATCAACCGTGAATGAAAATCGCAAGTTTTGTCGATGCGAAAAAACAAAATAATAATGAAACATTCAGTCTCGTAGAGGAAACAGAGTCTGTTTTTATTATTCTTTTTTTTTTCCCCAATGTTTTACAAGCCGATTAAATCAAATAATGACAAAACTTTTTTTTTTTCATTCCCATCCGTTCGGAGTCGTCCGAGAGGAAAAATTCGATCGGGGTTTTGCGCTTCTCCCCCCCCCCTCTCACTCTGCAAGCAGTTTTATCGTAGGCGATAAGTATGCGGCGTCACCGGAGATTATTAAAATTTCTGATTTGCCAATTGGTCTCGCGAGCCGACCGAGAGGAGAGAGGAGTCGCCGCGCGCGGAGGCGGTATTGTCGCGAGTCGTTATAGTTTGTCAAAGGGCGGGTCGTTATATTGTGTGCGTGTGTTAAAGGGCGGTGGTTTTAGGGGGGGGGAGTTGGGGAAGTGACGAAGGTTAAACGCGTTTAATGCGGGAAACGGGTCGGAAAACACGGCGGTGGAGGAGGGCAGAAACACGGTAGTGGTATCACTCTTGTCGACTCGAGACGTTAAACAAACACACGCACACACACACACACACACACGTATATTACACACACACACAAACACACGCGTGTTTATAATATACATACAGAATGTAATGTAATAGATTTTCCTCGCCGCCGCATACCTCGTAGTCGCCGTAGCGCGCGCTCGTTTATACGTGTACATTATATACACCGCGTTCACTTTGGCACAAGCTATTTTCCGGACGATTAACCCGCAATCTAGTTTGCGCTCCGAGGGTGTGTGTTTGTGTGTGTGTTCGATGTTTCAGCAGCATCCTCTCGTACGCTGTGAGTTTTGTGCTAACAAAGCTCTGCAGAGATTTAAAAACGAATTCTCACGCCTTATAAAACCTACTGCTGCTGTTGCAACGTTCCTGAGTGGATTATTTAGGGGTGGGGAGGGGGGGGGGTCAGTGATAAACACGGTCGTTTCAGCTTTTATCTCGAGTCCCCCGTTTCGTAAACGACGAACGACGATAAATCAACGAAAGAGAGCGAGAAAAAAAAAAGAAAAACTCCACCGACTCAACATTTATTATCTTTTTCACACTCACTTTCGACTTTATTCGTTCCCGCAGGCCACGAAAGTCCTTCCCCCCCTCTCCGACTCTAACGTCACATATTTATAATTTATAACACAGCTTCCACACTATATTTATAATACACGTAATATTTTAACGTTTAGACGGACAGTGTACGGATTTGTTGCCAAAATGGCCAAGATATACCGGGGGAAAAAAGATCTGGGTACACAGCCCTGGGGATTAACTTATAGGCAATGTAGGCACGTGTCTAGGGGCTAGCAGTGAAGGTGGGTTAATATAATATCCTTACAGTGTTCTAGAATTATTTCTATAAAATTTAAGCATTATTAAAAACGATTTAAACATTGATGAAATTATTTAATAATTTAATAACATTAAATATTTAATGAAATAAACAGTTCTTATCATGAAAACCCTTAACGATTTTGCAAACTCGTTGATCTGACGTTGCTCAGTTTGATTCTTTCCATGACTATGGTCAAAGAATATGATGGTGGTTTAAAATATAGTGTTGGTAATAGAGGTAGATTCATTCATTTAATCAATGGTATAAGCGCTGTGATTGGTCTTGAATAAGCTGTTAAATAATTTTCTCGGCTCAGAATATAACACTCTTACCAACATTAAGTCGATAATATAATTTGAAAACATTCACGCACACGAGAATATCTTTAATAATAATAATAATTTGTTTCTAATGTTAATCTTTTTCTTTTTTTTTTTTTTTTTCAGGTACGTATCCATTTCACTTCAAGCTCGGATTGCATCGATCCATGAAAATGTTTATGCATTTTTAAGTAAAAATAAGAATAACGGTATTTCTCATATTGATAGTTAATTATTAATTATTAAGAGCATTAAATGTTGAGTATAAAAAAATAGTAATAAATTGCAAACAATTTGATGAAGGCTTTAAAAATAACTGAATTTCACTATAGAATCTAACCGGATATGAATTATTAAGTTGATTAATATCTAATTTACAAAATAATAATGAAAATGAAAATTCTTTACTTGTATATAAATACACGTATACTTACTGTTGTTTTGTATAATTTAGTTGGTTGGCAAAACAAAAAAAAAACTCAAAACTCTATTTTAAGGGGGATAAGCATTTTGGAAATTAACTAGAGGCGAGTGAAATTTTTGAAAAATTACAAGAGGGGAATAGAATAAAAAAAAAAAGGTTGGAAACCGCTCTTATAAACAATAAGTATATGAACGATGAACGGTCAATAATAATCTAATTACACTTCGTACGTTATATAATATACAGTTCAACTTTAATATTATATCATAAGACTACTGTTACGCTTGTATCGCTTGTAATATACACGCATTATACTAGCTGTATATATACTACTCGATCAGAAAGTATTGTGTATGGTTTTTGTATTTACACGCTTTGGTTGTTAATAATATCACACGTGCGGCGGCGGTATATAACACATGTACCACCGCATGTAGTGTGTGCGGTGCGTATAAGACCTCCCAGAAGTCGGTTATAAAAAAAAAAAAAATAAAAAAAATAAAACAATAATAAATAAGAAAGAAGAAAACACGGACGGAGTAAAATTAAATTTAAAATAAACCGTTCGCAGCGTGTATTGATATTTACGTATATATATATATATATGAACGGTTAAGTACCGAAATTAAATGTATATGGTTTATTTAATACCTGCCACCGATATCCGAGTAATTCACTCGTTTGGCAAACGATTTTCTTTTTCTTTTTTTTTTTGTAGACTGTGTTTCGGTGATAATAGGGGAGGAAGTAATCCCTGATCGAAGCCTCAGCGGATGCCTCTCAACCCTCAAACTTTACCTTTTTACTCGCTTCTTCTGAATTTTTTTTAAAGATCTATGTGATGGCCGTTTAAAATTTGCGGATCAGGAGAACTCTGTCTACCCATTTATTTGTGATCATCTTACATTAATACGATCTCGTCCGAATTATTTTTACTGGGTTTTGAATTTAAAACCTTATAAGGTTTTGATTAAAAAATAATAATAAAAGGTACGTAATTTCGCTCATTGGGATGTTATCTGCTCCTCGGGTCAGATACTCTTGGTGGGTGTGTAGAATTTTTTAAGAAATGATAAATAATTTCTTCGACAAGATGATTATTCTGAACGAAGGAACTTAATAATATTATAAAAAATAGTAAAAGTTATCATGTTCGACATGCCCACTAAGAGTGTCTGACCGGAAGAGCGAAAAATATCCGCGGAGCGAAGTACGTCCGTCTTGTTCTTGTTTAAACTTTACTATGTTTACTTTACGAGTCTCGAGTGTGCCCAGTGGTGCATTTAGAATATATACGCCCCGGGGCGAAAAAATTTTACCGCCCCCCTCCCACTAACTGTAGGTAGTCTTTACAACCTCAGACCTTCACTCTCCACCCTCAATTAACAAAAAAAATGTGCCTCTTGCTTACTTCGAATAACATTTTAAAACGTATATTCTAGGGTTTAACAATATATTATAATATTTCAGTGTTTTATTCAATTCAAAAATTATACCAAATAATACACTTTATGTTAAAATGTCTTACTTTTTCATCCGTAGATATAAATAGTCAACGGCTAGAAAAATGTCTTATTCTATGTAATGAAAAAAAAAAAAAAAAAAATTTAACGAGTTAGATAAGAAGATAGTCATAATTAATATATTTTTATACATAATTAGAGATGATTTTTTTTTTTTTTTAAGAAACTCTAAAATGTTGGCACCCGGGGCATTCGCGCCTTTTGACCCCCCTTAAATGCGCCGCTGAGTATGCCGACAAAATATCACAGTCCAAGGGTGGTCGCGGGGCCACACCGAACAAACCTCCCCTTAAACGCGTCATTGCTCCTCATTAATTCGGGGGTGCCGCGCCGCCGTCGTCGCCGCGTTAAGGTGTGTACGTCGTCACCACCGCGTTACACTATTGTATAATATATTACGTATAATAACGATCGGTCGCGTGATTTGTCAACGCGCGCGGCTATTAATTACTCGGCGGTGACGGGAGGACAGGTCCCGGGGGGGGGGGAAGACAACGCGCGCACACACACACACACACTGCATATTATACGTTTGTACATGACATATATGTATATATATATATATATATCTTGTTACACACACGCGCGCGCGCACGCATTGTTTACGGGACCCGGAGGAACAGCGGGAAGACTTCGGAGGAGATTTAAAAACAAACACAGCTGCGCATTGATTTCGTGTATGTGTGTGTGTGCGCGCGCCCGGAGAATTTGTGTGTGTGTGTGTGTGTGTGTGTGTGTGTACTAGTGGGGGCGGGCGGGTGAGAGAGGTGTGGCGGGGGGGGAGGGGGACGCAGAACTGCCGGTCGAAGCGTTGTTTTAAACGTGGTGTATACGCGGGACGACGACGTGGCGGCGAAGGGGTGCGCAGCCATGTAAATTAATACGCACCGATGGACACACTAATTGAAAATATTTAGTCCCTTCCCCGAAGGCGGTTCGTTACGCCCGTTCCGCTTTAATGATATCCCGCCGCCGCCGCCTCGTATATTGTATATCGTTATATATATATATATATCTCAAGTCTCTCCCCTCTCCCCGTCCTTTGTATCCTAACACCTCCCCTCATTGCCGCCGAATTATCCGCCCCGGCTGTGGTTGGAGTGAGAGGTGTATTTATATTACATATTATATTGTTTTTTCGGCCGATTTTTGACTTTAGTCACCGGAAACGCGTCGCGAGTTCCTGCGGGCGCCACAATAATTTATTTCATTTATTTTCAGTGTGAGGGGGGTGGGGGCAATGCGGTTACGACGTCGGGAGAAAGCTTTAATTTTTCAAAATTTTTACCGCCAACAGGTTAAGTAGCGGATCCGGGATTTTCTCACTGGAGAGAATGTAAAATAAATATTAATATGCTATACATCTAGCATAGGAACTAAGGGCACCTGACTTTTGGGTGCCCCAGATCGCTTAAGTTTTAATATTTTATACAATTAATAATCACCACCACGGATTTATTGCTAGATATGTTTTCTACTCGGGGATCATTGACGGATTTTGAAATAAATAATAAAAATTTTGATTTCTGTGAATAAATCGAAAAAGAGTGATAAAAATAAGAACAAGTGTTACGACTTCTGCATTAGAAAATTTATTATTTTTAAGCTAGTGTTTTTACAATGATGTTTATTTTTTTCGTTTTTTCTGTGTACAACTTTTCGTATAGAAATACTTGTCCAAAAGTTTCGATCAATAACTTTTTGAAACCGGATTTGCCTCTAGACTGTACTTTAGCGTGGTCATTTTTTGAATTTCTTAATTCTTCAATTTTTTTTTCGGAAAAAACTACCCAACATTTGACACAAACGACTCGGAAACCATCATTTTTTGATCCGAATTATATGAAAATTTAAACAAAAATAAAAAATCATATAAGAAAGATTTTGTTGCGAAAAAATTTTGAAAATGTGAAAAAAAATTTTGGACATTTTTTTTATATTATTTAATTAACTTCCTTCGTTCAGAATCGTTTTATTGAAGAAACGATTCGTCGTTTCTTTAAAATTCAATACACCCGTCAAGAGAATCCCACCCGTCGCGCGAATCATGTCCGGCTTTTTATAGTCAGTGTTGTTTTATAGTATTTTGTATTTTGTTCTAAAATACAATATTCTTCGCACAAACGCGGCCGATGATGGTCGACCTTCGTTTCGCTAAACGCGCGTTCTCAGAGACGCGATCTGTTACTATTTTATTTTTCTTCACGCAGAAACTATATACTTAAAAACAAAAAAAAAAAATAAAATTATATTAATTACAACATAGTGGTGTGGTGGGGGGAGCCGTGGTAAACGGAGAGGGCCACGGAGCTCGCCGGTTTTTTCGTTCGACGCGCGTAAGCACACGGATTTTTATTGGCGTTAAAATCGAAAACGATCGATCGTAAACGACGTAAAATATTACGAGACGAAATGATGCAAAACCGAGACGAATCTCCTCTTCCCACTATAAATTATATTATACTCGATTCGCGGTGTAAATATAGCTGATGCAGCGGTTTAGATTTCTACGATTCCGCGTCATTTTATGCCAAATAACCTCGCGTTTTAAATATAACGCGTACGGAGCGCAGACTGGCTGCCGCGCTCATCGACGAGTCAAAAATTTAATCAGGTGTTAATTTTAAATATTTAAAAATATTTGTATAACATTTACACTATTCATCTAAAACGAGACGATATTATTGTAGTGTAAAATGTTTCTCCAAAAATTTAAAACTCGGTGGAAAACGAACAAAATTTTTGGTGTCATTATCGATTTTTAAAATGCAATAGACACAAATTAGGAGGGCTTGGGATCTCAGCCTCTTAAATCCAATCAAAACCTCAATATTTTTCATAAATCGCATAAAATTAATATTAGCATATAGTAGCCAAATCAAACAAAATGACACGTTACCCCTCAAAACGTTTATCCTAATCCGGCCATTGGTCAATACGTATTATAAGAAGTGTATAAAAATCTTAAAAAATATTAAATATATTCCGTCATAAGAAAAATGTTAGAAACCACTGTTGAAGTGTAGAGTACAACGAGGTAAATTAGCTTTGGTTTTACATTGTATATAATAATAATTGAAAACTTTAATACATACCTAGAGACATTTAAAAAATTTTAATTGAAAAAATAAAAAGATATTTTAAAAACTCTTTAAGTCGAATTTTTGTCTAAAACCTAGGCAACTCAAAAACGTCCATAAGTAAAAAAAAATGCATTTCCCCTGAATTTCGTCTTATAGAGTTTCTACTGTATATAACACTGTCTAAAATATATAATTTTAGATGTATAGGAAATATCCCTTTTTTTTTTCTAAATCGTTTTCATTTTCTCGAAGGACTTTGCCGATGTCACCCACCACCGCGTTAGAATGTGTACGCAAGACGTCTGACCGTGTTTACTCACCACCACTCATCTCGCGAGTGTGGGAAGATATTCCTCCCTTGACCGCCACTGTTTCTTCCCCTCACCCCACGATACCTTTTTCGATATTTACACAATAGAGTGTTTATCGTTGGTGTTCTATTATTTTTTTTTTTTTTTTTTTTGCTTTTCGTTCACGTTATCTTGTTTTTGTTTTTTTTTTCTTCTTCTTACCGATTACGTTTAATTAATTTTGCGTTCTTTCCAATTAAAACGCAGAAATGCGTGCCAACGATATATTCGCTCATTGCGCGCGCGTCTGCCTAGTAACTAGGCCCTAGTTACACCTATTTATACGACGCCCACGTCACACTGCAAACACGACTCGCGCCGTCGAGTTTGATATCGTTTTTTTTATATTATGCAAAACAATATTGTTTTATTTATATCAAATTACTCCTTGTCGAAACGTAATATTCGTGTAGTACACTCGTGAAGGTCGTAATTATTGCCGTAGATATATTCGTTTCTCGTACGAAAATAATCCGAACGAAACGAAAAACTTTTATACACCTATATTGTGTGTATAATAATATGCGTGTAAATACGTCGAATAACGCAAAGTCTAATTATTATTTTATTATTGTTGTGCTGTGTAATTAATATTTTCAACACGTTGTTCGGCGCGCAACGCTTTTATAGAGTTTTATAGCGAAATTTACATAACACGTACACGCGTGTATAATGTTTTGACCGGGCATTTATTTTTATTTAATTCATTTTTATTTCCCGACGATTTTCCGCTTTGAGAATAATTCCCGAATTATTATATTAAAACCAGTTACACTCGTTTAATTATTTTTTATTTATTTATTTTTTTTTCTCTAATATTGTAAGTACCAATATTCTCTGCACATGCATCGGTCTATATCGGTGGCTTAAAAGCCAAGTATGATTTTTCAAAAATTGATTTTTGAACGTCTTTTCAATAAATCTGGGTCCTCTTTATGATACTGCCAAGTATTAAGTGTCCGAAATTATTAGAACTTGAGGTTAATTCAAACATAATTATTTATTCTATGAACTGATCGTTTTTTTTTTTTTTTTTTTTTTTTAATGAACAAAATAATTTTAAATCGATTTTGGTGCCCATTTTAAGCGGACAAATGTAACCTAACCTAACCTAACCTAACCTGCAGATAAATGTAATTTTAGATTTGTACAAAACATTCGATTACCAAGTAAAATATCTCCATAGAAAACTTATATAACTATGTCCATATTTAGATAAAATAACAATTGCCATTTTTATAGTAAGTCCATTCGATTTCCACTCAAACAACTATTTAAAAAATACAGAGAGTTTCCATCCCCTTTAACTGACAGAGTATCATTTTCACGGTTAGTTTTACATCATAATATATCCAGTTTAAATTTTAAACAAATTAACGGGGATTTAATAAATTCAAATACTATAAATAGCTCTCCTGAAAAACATGCCAATTTCGACATATATCATATTTGGCTTTTATTGTTATCGGCGCGCGTTTCAATTGCGTCAAAAATATTGCGTTAAAAAATTGTCCAATAATTCATTAAAACGAAATACAATATTATAATATTATTATTATAGTTTGTCGGTCATTCGGTTATTATTATTACCGTTATTTTACAGTACGTGTTTTGTGATCAAATAGAGTAGAGTAGTGTTGTACTCACATAACGTTTTTTTTCTTTTTTTTCTGTTTTTGATTTCCATGAAAATTGTTTCAAATTAATAAATGGCGCCGTCGCGTCGCGTGTAGGTCTTTTCGCGGCGGCTACCAAGTTTCGCACAACGACAGCCCGTTATTATCGTTATTTTATTAATACGTTTATCACGCGAAACTATATATTATTATAATACAATTTATTGTTTATTAAATATTACACATTCGGGACAATCGCGCGCTTAATTTACGACCGTCGACCACGTAGGTATTTGCCGTACAATAATAATAATAATAATTATTATAATTGTAATTTAGTAGTTATCGCGGCGTTTGATTGCCAAATATTTGGCGCGCGTGCGCATGTGTGTACGAAAAATAATATAATAATAATCGACTCGAATTTTTTTTACTACACATTTTAGATTCTGAATGAAGTGAAGAAGCTAGTGTTTTTACAATGATGTTTATTTATTATTTTTTTTCTTTTTTTTTTTCCTGTGTACAACTTTTCGTATAGATATACTTGTCCAAAAGTTTCGATCAATAACTTTTTGAAACCGGATTTGCCTCTAGATTGTACTTTAAAGAGGTCATTTTTTGAATTTCTCAATTCTTCAATTTT
>JAIPRM010008847.1:0-15425 GCA_025469315.1 Stegophylla sp. TES_Ste_2020
AGTACAATCTAGATGCGAATCCGGTTTCAAAAAGTTATTGATCGAAACTTTTGGACAAGTATTTATATACGAAAAAGTGTTAACAGAAAAAAAAAAATAAATAAATAAACATCATTGTAAAAACACTAGCTTCTTCACTTTGTTCAGAATCTAAAAGGTATCTAATGAAAAAAAAATTTAATTCGTGGGGGGCAGTGAGAGATTTTAAACATTAAAAGGGGTGTTGTGTAAAAAAAGTTTGGGAAACACTGCGTTACATTGTTTTTACGGCAATAACAAAATAATAACATCTCTCCTTTTCTCTCTCCACGTTTTCTGTCTCCAAAAAGGAGATATTTTTCAAAAGTCGGCGGCGGCGGCGGCGGTACTACAAACGAGAAACCCGATGACGACAACGACTCATGTGCCCGCGGCTCGGCGCGCGCGCCTCGTTTTTGTGACCTATACAATAATGTGCGTGCAAAACCGGTTTTTGCCCGTCGACCGAATCAAATAAATAAAATAATGCACTATTTCTCTCCAAGGGTGGTGGTGGTGGTGGTGGTGGTGGTGGCGGTTTCGACCGCGTCATAGATACTGGCTCGGCGGTGTGACTGACCCCGTGGTCGTCGACGCGCGCTTGCTGCACGCTGCAGGCTCCTCTCGCCACCTCCGTTGCATCGATGTATGACTGTACAATGAGTGTGATACACATATCATTATTATTATTATTAATTTATTTTATTTTATTCCTTCTCCGTCTCCATATACCACCGTTGAATAACGATCGCCGCCCCTACGTGTATACGATATGTATAAATAATATTTTGAGTCGGCTTCGTTTTATCATCGACAGATGAAATGGAAAAAAATAAAATAATTTGTGTGTGTGTGTGTGTGTTATTATCTGAAAAAATCAAATTTTTGACTCGTGTCATTATAGTCGCCTGGGTGCGATATTATTATATACACGGACGTGTACAAGCATTACATATACACCGCCACCGTTTTTATAATATTATACGAACTATGTACCTATTATTATAATATAATTAGGGCTAGGGACTTATAGGTTTAAAAAATCTTAAAATATGCATGCATTTATGCTCTAAAAATGTACCAAATATGCTATAAAATTTACGGAATATACTCTAAAATTATACAAAAATGCTAAAATAATCTCTTATAAAACATAAATTTTACTGTAAAACTCAAAGTATTTAAAAATTTTATCGTATAATATATTTTAATACGTATTATTAATTCTTCTTCTATTATTTATGAAATTTCTTCTTTTTTTTTTTTAATCTTCATTCTTTTTGAGCTTACATTTAAACAAATAAAAATATCAAATAATATTCAATCTCTTCAGGTGTTCAATAAAAAATTTTCCAATACCAAGAAAATTCAAATTAAATATTCAAAATATATGTGAAATATACACTTAAAATTCAAATATAACTGAAATATGCAAATTAAAGAGAACTGCATACAACTCCTGGTTTTATGAAAAGCGTTTCTATATTACTTATTACTATGTTTTGAATGATTTTTGAAAAACATGCTAACTCCTATAAGTCCCTAGCCCTAATTTGAATTATTATTGTTCGAAGACGTCGCGTTTTCATTTGACCATAACGGTTTTCCTCGCGGTGTTTCTACGCGCACTACTGCTGCAACATAATATAATATATATTTTCTACGTATAAAATACCCTACTGTAAATCGTTGTATAGTTGGCGAGCGTCGTCGTCGTTTTCTTTTCACCCGTCATCGACTGTGCACCACACACTTGCGCCGCCGTTGCTGCAGCCGGTTTCACTTTGGCCGTGTTGTTGTTCTCGGTGAGAGCGCTCCCGCGCAGCGTTAATTGCGTTTTATACTGAAACTCGCGAGCAATAAAACAATATACAGTCGACATAATATTTTTTTTTAATATTGTTGCTCTCGTCTAATTGCCCCGGTTCGTAAAGACGATTCGTACCACAGATACGCCGGCCGTCTATTCCGGACTTTTGTTGTCTGTTTTGTCAAACTTCATTTTAAGACTGTAAAAATCATTGTAACGAAAATGTTTTAAGTATTTTACGGTTTTACGGTTAGTGTGCGCAGGTATTATATTAGGAGGTAATCGTGTCGGTCAATTAATACTTAATCATATACGAAGAATCAAGAAATTCAAAAGTGTTTGATGAAAAGTGTTTATCGTACCGATTCAATAATGGAAAAAATAAAATATTAATGATTTTTATTTTTTAAACCTTTAACTGCACGTCCGTTTATGATTTAATGTAAAAAAATGTATTCATATTTAACAAAATATTTCTAAAAGACATTATACAAGAAAAATATAAAGTTCAATAATTCTGAGTACAAAATGAAAAAATGGTAATAGAATATTTTAGTTTTTTCTACATATTACACGTACGACATATTTTCCTATTGATCAACCTGTATCACATTGACCGTTAGAACAAAAGCTGATAAAATATACGATGATATCCTCTATTCGTGTAATAGTTAGATGAGTAATATATTACATTGTATTGTACGAATTCGCGGCAAAAGGAAAGTGTATTCTTCTAATCGATTGTTATTTAGAGACGTCTTGTTTGTATATATAATAGAGTAGTATTAAATGCAAAATTGCAATTTAATTCTATCTAGTTTCTTTTGTTTTTTTTAAAGGGTATTTTGTATATATGCTTCAAATAAAATCTTGTGTTTGGGACGTTTTACAAACAAATCGGGTTTGGCATTTTTGAAATCCAAAGTTTTATATAGTTTTCTACTAGAATTTAGTGCAAAATACCTTGAATAGTATAACGTATTGTACAAATGTTTGATAATTCAAAAGAGATACGAGATTATAATGTATTCTGATTATTTAAAATATTGTATTATTCGTGCTATTGTGCGTGTGTGTATATATATATATATATATATATAACACGTATAGAATTATGAATGCACATTGACCTTGTATTGCATACAAATAGGTTCTGTGTCTGAATATTAGTTTCTGTTGGATTTTATTTTTATGTCTGTAAGGTATCATGTATTTCTTGTTTTTTCTGTGATGTACTCATATAATTTTAGGCATTTAGTTAATTCTTTAAATTACGTCAAATCAGTAGTTATAGATTTAAATTTAAAATCATACCAGTGAAACAATTGGGTCAACTCAAACATAAATTAATTATCACGTGTTAGTATTTTAATATAACTGACGTAATTACAGCATTCATTGAAGAACAATGGTTGTCCACCAGTAAACCAAACAGATACATTATTTACTATGACACTTAAAAATAGCAGCATATTTTATGTACATAATATTATTTAATATTTATTTGTCGATTGAACCGTTTGAATTGTAGCGCACCTGTTGGAAAAGTCATCTTTATTTTATATATTATTAATATATTTGAAGTTCAGTAATATAACAATATAACGATGATTGAAAAACAAATAATCTATGCGGTTTGTTTACATAATTGTGATACACACATAACACATCTTGTTATTATTATTTAATGTCCTTTGAACCGTTTGAATTGAAATCCATTTCACATGCACAGGTTTTTATTACTGATATTAAGCAACAGAATTAATATTTAAACATAATAATAATATAATAATATAATATAATGACGTGTTCCGTCCGCAATGGTTAATACTTTAATAGTTGTAATAATTGTATTCGGTTATTAGTTTGGTTAACCATGTGGAACTATAATACGTACACACGCTATACACAGGAATTCGTTATTTAAAATAAGGCGTACTCGAAATCAAATGAAAAGCTTAGAATTTTTTTTTTTTTCCATACCAAACTAATATAACATTTCAGTATGCACGCATACATTCGTCGTCGTACGGCTGTTGTTTGTTAAGAAGTAAACGTGCCGGACTAGTACAATGATTATCGGCAAAAACAATTTTATTACTTTATATAAGGAATACAATTAAAATGTTAATATTTCCCGGAAATATTTTTAACGATTTGTGTACCGCTTTAAGAGAGATGAGATTATGAGAATAATAATAATAATTATTATTATAATATTATTTTAACACCTCGCGGACGGAATTATTATTTCATATCAATTTAATGTATACACGATAAATTATATTTCACAGTTTTCACTAGGTATATAATAATAATTACTATTATATTCATCGGTCGTAAATTATTTAGGTGCGACCGCGAAAATATTTCACCGCGGTTTTTTCCTATGACTACGCGTACGCGTGCGCGCCCCAGTGATACATAATATTTTGTTATTGTTGTCTTTATATATTTTTATCTGTATTATTTGAAAAAAAAAAAAAAAAAACTATGCTGTGCTACGATTTTATCGCGTGGGGCCGCCAAAAAGTCCCGGACGATTGATTAAATAGTAATAATTTTATAATATATTATTCAACCAGCTTCTCCGTTCGCAATCGAAATTGAATAATAAAAATAATAATAATCATGACGACGAATTGAGAAAAAAAAAAAAAATCGTGTGCAAAACATATAATTTTATGCGCGTCGTCGTCGTCGTCGTGTTTAGAGGGGGTCACGCACGGTTCGTCGTCGCTGGCTGCGCGCGACAGTTTCGTCGCCCGACTGCTAGGCGGCGGCGGCCGTGACCGGCGAGAGTGAGTGGTCAGGATCTGTGGCCGCCGCCTACGCCCGGATAGGAGGATCTCCTTGTACCGGTTTTCCTGGACGCCGCGGCCCGTTTACCATCTTTTTCCTTTCGCGCGCCACCGCCGCCGCCGCCGCCGCCGCACGCGCAGGAACGCTGCTCCCGCGGTTGGGAATCGCTCGCGGCGCGCACACACATTTTCACGATGCGACGTTCGGTCGTCCGCCGACCGTTCGGCGGCGGCACAGCGATAGAGACGGTCGCCCTTCTCCCCGCCTCACCGTCGACTAAGGGGGGCCCCGCGCCACAGCGAGCAGCAGCAGCGGCAGCGGCGGCGTACGGGAAACGCCCGGCGCCCCTCTCCGTCACTTCACCGCCGTCGACCCGCGAGCTGCCGACCGGCACCACCGGCCCCCTTCTGCGCCCGCGTCCCGCCGCCGCGCCGCACCGTCCACCCCGGCCGTAGTCGTCGCCGCTTACCAGTACGGATCGTCGACGGCCGACGACCGACGGCGACGGATCACGATCGCGCGCGGCCGACGCGAGGGCGTCCGGTGCGCGTTACCCCGTGGCCCGTCGCCTCGGTAGTACACACCGCGCAGTAGTACACTGCGCAACGTTCGTGTTTCGTCTTTACGCCGCCGTCGCCGATTCGAATTCGCGTGTGTGAAAACCGCTTATTTTTTTTTCGTCTTTCGTTTCAGTGCAGTGACTTTTCCGTTTTAATTATTTACGTGCGCGCCCGCGTGTCTCTTGTCGATCCGGTTTTTCGCCGCGTAAGTGCTCTGTGCCCGAGTGTTGTGTTAACGATCTCTCTTACGGACGAACTTGCACGAGTCTTATACCAGTTTGTTGACTACACGTAGTATACGTACACCCAAAATGTAATAATGTCGTTATTATTATTATTCTTATAACATACTCGCGCGTCGTTTGGAATTATGAGAAACAATATAAATTATGTAGTTTAGATATTATTATAATAGATGACACGTCTAGGATAAATCATAATATATTTTGATTGCGCCCTTTCACGAGCTCTGTTGCGCCCGGAGGTATACTTTTGATTCAGTCAAAGTTTTTTTTTTTCAAAGAGCGATTCGATTCCGTCAACGGCAGAACATATTGTTATTGTGTTTTTGTTTTTTTTTTACTCTAACCACCGCGGTCGTTTTAGATATTACTTGGAGATAAGGTTACGATGTGCGTGGGTCCACCGTGTATTTAGGTCATTCCGGCTCGTAAACGTTACACTACCGTGGGCCGTGTATTCTGTGGACTATATATTTTTTATATTATTATTATTATTATTATCATTTTTTTTTTCTGATTGTAATGGAAAATAACAAACCGAAACCTTCTGCAGTCGGAAAATCGTTACCCACCCGCGCGCCCCTCCCCCACATCATCGCCTCTCCCCACACGGAAATTGGTAAACATTAACAAACGTTCTTCAAGGACGCGTCGTGTGTACAACATGACGACGCTCGTCCTTATCTTACCGCGCATACCGTGTGGTGCAGTTGAAGTCGCGGGGGCACCTTTCGCCGCTCGTTTTGTGACGAAACATCCGCAGGAGCCTGACACACATCTGTACGGCAGGATGTGGGAATTCGTGCTGCGTTTAAAATGTTTCGAAAAACTACCGTTACCCACTGTTAGCTCCTGTTTACGCGTACAACATCCCTCTTCCTGTCACCACCCCACCTCATCCTCCAGCTGTAAAGTCGATAATCATTCATCGCTTAGTGCGCCCCGTTTATATGTATGCAAGCAGGTATTTTTTTAAATTTGATTAATATGTATAATGTACATAGTATTACAATATTGATGTTCGGACGTACGAATGCTTGCGAAATCGATTTGACTTCGTGTTTTCTTCGCCGCCTCCCGCGACTTCATTATTCCTATTACAACTGTTGTCTGTTGTTGATTTAACGAGTGAATAATCTCATATTATAAGTAGATTATTGCGAATTGTCAAAGCACAACATTGGAGACAAATGAATACGAACTGTTTCTGGCTAAAAAAAAAAAATACATTTGTCTTAAGCTTAACCAAATTAATGAATGAATGATGTAAATTTTAAAACACGATGGTACCGTGGGAGTAAGTAGGTACAACATTATCTAGTTGTTGTATTTCTACCCGACGTCTTTGAAATTTAATATTGCCTTGGTAGGTATTAGGTATATTCGAGGCTATCTTATAAACTATATTCGCTACCCAAGTACCTATATATTTCTATTTTTATAAAAAAAAAACATCTAATTTTTTTCTGAAATTCTTAACATTCATTTATGTTTTAGTCTTTTATTTTTAATTCACTTTAAGTACTTGTGAATTATAATACGTATGGTTGATTATGCAGAAAACGATATTAGATTGAATAATTATGATTTGAGTTGTTTATGTTCGTTTTAAATTTAACACTGGTTGAATCTAAATTGATTCAAAAACATAATATTATGTTTTTTGAAATTAAAAACGATCATGCCAAACAATATTATGTCGCCGAGTCTTCCCACGGTAAATTACAATGTATTCAGCCCTTTTTAATAACTTATGTGTTGTACTTTCAAAAAATGAAATCGACTCCAATAATAATAATTAGGTAGTACCTACCTATAACCAAGTGGAATGAGTCAAGTTAATTGAACTGAAGGTAATAATGACCCTCAAAAATTTAAGTTTTATGCATTTGATATTGTTCGACTTCTATTGATTTCTAAATCCATAAATATTCCACCGTGTACATGTTACAACGAAATTCTGTCATAAATAATTCGAATACTAATATGTTGTTTTGATAGTTTAAAATTTAAATGCATTTAAAAACTACAAACGGTGTCCACCACAATCAGCAGAGTACACAATAATATAATAGAACTGACTTAACGCGCGCGATATAACGTAGGTACATAGTTTATGTAAGTTTAAAACAAACTAACGAGAATGATGATAGCCTAACTAATACGGACGCGTCACACTTCCGCCTGTATCATCGTGGTTTAAATTTAAACGATGTTTTATAAAGCATTTTGTATAGTACCTTCTACAATCTGTTCGACTGTGAATTGAGAACTTATCATATTATGTTATGTAAGATATTATACTATATTATAAACTACCTAATAAAAACAAAATTAATGAAACCTCGCCGCCCTATTTGAATTTATTTATTCAACGAAAATAATAACTAGAGTTTTAAAACTATAAGAGACAAAACGCTGATTTTTTTCAAGTCTGTTTCTTAACTATTCCGTTATTGCTGTTTGTTCGCAGATAGAATTTGTTTGGGAAACGATACACCGGGCAGCTGACGGACGGGCGAAGGGCGAGCCGTCACAACAGAGAAGTCGACAAGTCGTGTTATGTTGTAGTGCGCAAGATCATCTTTTAGTGCATAGTGCGTGTGTGCAGTGTTAGTTGTACGCGCGCGCGTGAGGAGTGTGTCGGTGGTGGTGCGTGTCGGTGGTGCCGTATCCGATTGCGGTCCGGTTGGTAACGGTGTGGTAACGGTGTGGTAACAACATCGCGTCGTGCGCGGACATGCGCCAACGCTGTGATCGCGCGGCCGATGGTCACAGCGACGCGGGACGGTGCGTGTAGCGGCCGAACCGCGGCGGCGAGCAGCACGCCGTGCCCGGCCGCAACAGTCCATGCGTGATAACGCGCGCACCACTCGAGGCCGCAATGATGGACCAGAAATGTGACGTCGGCGGTGGTGTCGCTGCTGCAACCGGCGGCGGCGGCGGCGGCGGCGGTGGCGGCCTGGTGTCGTACAACCGCCGCGGTGGCACAGAGGTGATCATCAAGCCTCGTAGTCCCACGGTGGTGGTGACGGCCACCGGCGGCGGTTACCATGGCGTGCAGGCGGCCACCGAGGCCGTCATCGTGCGCAGTCCGCCCGGCGGCCACCTGCCCGGGCCGCAGCAGCAGCAAGCGCCTCCGTCCCGCAACGGTTGTTCCACCCTGTTCAGCGACATCGCCGGCGTCAAGCGCCTCAGACCGGACGACTGGCTGGCCGTCAATTCGCCGCCCGCCTCGTCGCCCGGCACGTCGCACATATCTTATAACACCGTCATATCGAACGGCAGTGGCGGCGGTTACAGCACATCACCCATGTCGACCAACAGCTACGACCCGTACAGCCCTATGGGCGGCAAAATCGGTGAGTGATATTTTTAAATAGCAAATTCGTTTTTTTTGGCTTTTTTTTTACAGCCTTATTGCGCTTACTATAATAAACAGGTAGTTTGTTAGCGCTACTACTGTTGTGTAGTACCTTTATAGAAAGGTACGTGTTTTTCACTTCTGTTTACGATTTTATTGTAATGCAACGGAATGATCACCGTAAAGCTTCCTGTTTTTTGTCACCCGTGGTAAATCGTTTTTATCCAACTACAAATGGTCACATACCGTTGAATTTGTCAAATAATATTGATTAGAAAATTAAAATATTAGAAAAACTAAAGTTTATATAGAGAAAAGTATTATAAGAGTTAATTGAAATTTTTATTCTCAAGTCTACCTACCTAGTGCTAGTCTATCTAGCACTAGGTACAAGATGTTCTGCATAATATACTAATTATATTTGATTATAATAGACTGACGTTCGATTTTTATAAAATCGTATTCGCGCCGTTGCGCCAACACTCGACTAAAACATATTCTTATTTATTTTATGAATTGTGTATATTTGCAAGTGTCGTTTATAAAGTCACTCTTCGATTTACTGTTGTGTGTGCACGCGGTGATTGTTTTTAAACATTGTCATGGTAAATATGAAATTTAAACCCCCCTCCGACATCAGATATATTCGGAGTTATAGGTATAAACTATAAATGATCTTATTTAATATTATAGTTTCATATCACAGTTTTGCCGTGTTTAAAAACTCGATCCATGCCCATTATTATTATTAAATACAATTAGGATTATGTGCGTCCGCACATTATTTACTTGGCCTAGTTACCAAATCAAACACTTGAAACGCCGCGGCCACCGATATCGTGTTGTGTTACTATTATAATGTAACATTTTGACGAATATACGTACTTAATGTTGTTTTGTGTGCTATTAATTTCGTAAACTAAGGAAAATATAAAACTCGTGAATTTAGGGAAAAATGATTTATTCATTAATGGAAAATCTCGACGATTTATACGCGTCTCAAAATACCGAGATTTTCGTTTTTATTACATACACGTCAATTGACTAATACCTAATTGAAAAGTATACAATAGTTTTACGTAAATTTCGTTCCGCATAAAAAAAAAAAAAAAAATTATATTATGTTATTCATAGAAGTTATTTGCTACGCGAGTTGCACGCGTTACGTTTGTACCTCTATAACCACGGTATAGGTACACTTTACACATACTATGGCATAGGTACACACACACACACATACAACAATATAACGACCTTGGTAGAACTAGGAATATTCACGTTTCGGTTGCGTAATAAATGAACATTTATGTATTTATTGTGCGGTGAGAAATAATGATAATTATATCTTTAAAAAAAAAAAAAGAATTATCTAAACGATTACAATATTGTCTGTATATGTGTACGACGTACACACACATGTATATAGGCCAGTGTGCGCTGTACGAGGTAATAACCGTAATTGGGTTACGGAAATTTATTCAAAGTTCGACGGTTGACCTTTGTGGACCTCTGGGTGCCAAAATGTATTTATTTTTTTTCTTTCAAAAGAGAACGTTACTTCACGAATGGTAAAAAAAAAAAGTATTGGGACCCATAATAATGTCGTCGCCTTCGTCGCTGTCGCCGCCGCCGCCGCCGCCACCGTTGTTGCCAACGCGGTGTAGTGGTGGTGGGGATTATTAATTTTGGGATAGACCTTGAGCGTTTACACACACATACTCTCATGCAGACTGATACGAAAACAAATATGTAGGTCATTGAGCCTCGCGTGTCTATATCTCGTTCTCTCTCTCTCTCTCTCTCTCTCGTTCACTATCTCTCTCACGCGTATTCTCTATCTCCCACCATCCCCTCTCTTAAACTTTATCATTCTCGCCTGGCCAACAACAAAATTTATAATCGTCGTAGCCTTTTTCTCGAAAAATCGAAGTAAATATATTCTACCCGCGTTGTGTGTACTCGCTCGTGTGATTTTGTGTATCCGTAAGGGAAAAAAGTGTTTAAAAAAAAAAAAAATCTCACCTCTGTTTTAATAAAATAATAGGTATAGTATAATAATAATAATGAGTAGTATTATTATACACGCGGTACAAGGGGAGCAGTAGTAGTGAGTTCATCGCCTGCTGTTGCGTTTTCTTTTATTCTCTCATATCCCATCATCATCAGATAATAATAAAGCATTTTAAACGTAAAATACCTAACGGTATAACTCCATTTTCTTCTTCTTCTTACATTTGTCAAAGAACAATATATCGCGCTTGGGTAGCTCAACCTTGGGCGGCCGCGGTGAACGCGGTGAAAAGAAAAAAAGAGTGGAGTCCTTTCTCTTTGTTTATAAATCGTAAAGTACATTTCAAACGGACCGTCTGCTGTGAACTATATAGGTTATAACGGATCCATAGTAAACCTTTTATCAATTTTTAATTATTTAATACACATATTATTTTTGTCGTAGTGTGATCAGCAGCGCGTTGTCGTCTTATTACATTATTATCGTATGTATACGCGTACGAATTCGACATTTTGCCCACAACAGCTTATCGATTTAGGATTAAATCATATTTAACCAATGTAAGGCAAGTCTTAAGAAAAATCTGATGACACGTCATAGTAAGCTATTCGTAAACATTATTTCGAAACAACCTCGGAAGTAATTTAAAAGTTTATTGTTCGATATAATAATTTATACGTTAGTTAAATTTAATAATAATACATAGGTACCCTGGCTAAGCCCCCTCAAAACTACTCATAGCTCCCCCCAGATTTTTTGAAAATTAAAAATTAATCAAATAAACATATTAACCCCCCCCCTCCAAAAAACAAAAAAATGTTTTCCTTGTTGCGCCAATGGGTACCCAAAGTATTTGGCTAAAAAACAAGTTACCGATTTGCTATGTGAATAATAGTGTATAAATGGGGTACCTAACGGCCTGCCACCCCTACCTCCCTAGAAAAACTTAAAGCATATAAAATCACGTAATTGTCTTATTAGAAATTCTCACCTAGCAATCAATTTATTTACACATTGTGGATACTTAAATATATTTCAATATTTTTCCATTAAAAATGTCAATTAGTGAATTCGTAATTTTCTTTAAATTGTGTTTGTCAAAACTGTATTCCTGCCGATGGTCTACTCGTAATTTGATTAGGTGTGTTTTTAAAAGTTAATAGAAAAAAAATGTTGATTTATCTCCAACTGAACCTAATGTCGTTCAGTTTATACGTTGTCTGTGTGAGAACATGACTCAAATGCGGGTTGATAGATTGTTTTTTAAATTACACACAACCCGTATGTACACGTTAATTGGTGAAATATATAGACATACAAATGTATACAATACCACACAAGAACACACGACCATACAATTGTTTTCGAAGTTCCCGTCATTTTTTTTTTTTTTTTTACCTGACGTTGTTCTTGCCCTTTATGCTGCGTATGTTTTCTCATTGCACCAATGAGTGCATAGTATTTATAATGCTGCGGTCGTTGATTTCTATGGAGGGGTTTGTTGTGTGTTGTGAGTCAAGGACTTTCGATCAAACGGTCAATACTATGCTCTTTAATTGCGATGAGGCCAAACTATAAACCGACACGAAAAAACGTGTAATAAATAATAATAATAATAATAATAATACACAACGTTAGTGTAAAGGGAAAACGACGAGGATTTTCTGAATTCAAGGAAACGCGGAGAATGGACCGAAACGAAATGACTATAATAATAATTGGGCCAAGGTCGAACGATTTCTTCGGGTCGATGGTTTCAGGAAACCTGCGTTGAAAAAGGGATAGATAGATTCATCTAACGAGTCTTATGCAACTATCTATGTATACAATTTCATATATATATATATATAATATATATCGATACATATTGTGGTTGGTATATAAATCATGTTTTATTTTTACGTACGATTATGAATAATAAATGGGGCGGCGCGGCGTTTGGTATTGTCGATGGACGCGCGCGTGGCGATGAACTGTGCGCTCGATTGTGTTTAGAAGAAAATAAAAATAAACGCGATGTAAGTAGGGAGGTATATTATAAATTATTATAATGTATGATACGAATGCGTTTCGTTCGGTTGTTAGATAACTGGCGATGGACGTGTGGCGGCTAGTAGTGACTACGAGTGAAAACGTCTCGTCGATTTTAGGATATAGCTCCAGTCTGCTACTGCTGCGGTATGTGGGTCATTTGGTGGAAGTTTAATATATTGTAGAAAGGGAACCGACATTTGACCTATACCCCGAAGCCGGTTAACCAGTTAGATTTTTCGTCGTTTACACACATACGCATATGAATTTTTTTTATATATTATTATAGTCACAAGAATATCGTTGAAAATAATCAAAGTGAAATCTCTGCTTTTTTGTCCATCCAATGTTTATTTATCATTATTATTATTATTATTATTATTATTATTAGATACAACTGATATCCGGTGACAGTCTGTCGCCACGCCGTCGTCGTTCTATTCTCTAATCGTAAAAGCGTATCAGATACATTATTATATTATCTGTATAAGTGATGTTTATTTATGATGACGTGTGTATAACTACTATTGACTACCAAGTTAAGTTGTGTGTGTGTACTGTTGTTTGATTGTATGAAGTTGTAGAATTTACAATTATTTTCCCCTCTCGCTATTTTTATCAGTAGGATATTTATAAAAATATAAATTCTAAATCAAGTATGAAAGTCGTTGTAAAGATAAAAAATATTTTCAACAGTGCTCGAATAAAACATGTCGATAATGTTTGTTCTGTTCTATAAAAATGTTTTCTAAATTATATCTCATTTTTAAACCAGTAGCTTCGTCACTCGGTTTACAATCATAAACTATGTAGGTTATTCTACATAATTTGCACTTTGTTTTATAATCGATAACTCAGTTAACCTATTAACGGTATAATTAATTATTGGTTGTTAAAATTTAAAATTAGTTACTACTTATTTGTATTTCGATCTAATTACCGACGATCGTCCATATGCATTGAACGAAATTAAATTCATTTTCACACAGTTTGTTATTCACCCTAAATTCGGAAGTTGAAACTGTATAGTTCAAGTGTCACTTATTTAAAACAATTTTTGAGGTACACAAATTATAATGTTTCAATAGTTAATAATAACTCAAAGCTATTGAAATAGTAAAACAAAAATAAATTTCCATAATGTTTTATGATAAAATTTATTATTTAAAAATATTTTTAAATATTCTGGGTTCTCCGAAATAGATGTACCTATCTAATATATTATATTGAAGACTCGTCCAAACAGAATTTCCGATCATAAATTAACATGACATTAGCTATACGTAAAAAACGTATTTGTATTTAATAATATTATATTAATCTATTGAAAGTTAATATTTTTTTCTCTTTATTAACACATAAATAATATTTACGTGTATATAGCCACTCCGCTTGTATATTATAGAGCGGGTCCGGTGTTTTCTAAAATTAAAATTTGTACGACCCAACTAAAAATACACAATATACACACTCATATTCGTACCGCCGCGCTGTAGGTTCCAGTTTAGTGGAAGGGATGAGCAGAAGTGAATGAGAGAGGGGGAGATAGCTGATCTTTCACTTTTCGAATGAGGACACGGTACTGAAACTAACAGTCGCCGCCTCACGAACAACATTTTAATTTTTATACTTTCACTGTAACGTAGTGAGTATATAAGTTCTCAATTCAACGTCATTCGTCTTCGACTTTTATGGCGCGTTGTGTGTGTGTGTCTTATCAGTATAACATATGATTGATATGCATACCTGTCAAAAGCAACGGATATTACAAAAAATGGTGTGGTGTTCATTTTGCACATCGAGCGGAAATTCATAAATATGTGGACAAAAATCTGCTTGATACGCAAAAAACCTTGTATAGAAAGTTTTTTCGTTTTTCGCGTATATTTTGGCAAGGCTAACTGTTGCATGACAAACAACGACAGCCATTTACATAAATATTCCATACTAGTAACTAATCTAGAATTAATATTTAATTGACAATGATGTAAAAAGATGTATTCCGATACAGATTTATGTTGTTCTACGATTCGCCGTTGCTTTTATTTATTTTTTTATCCGTGCGAATCCACCCCTATTTAATTAAAAAAAAAATAAATAATCATAAAAATTATGACGAGAGTGTACGAGAGTCCTGTTGTGTTGTTTAGTTCTGGTGAAGTTGCCCGATGGTATATACGTATCATACAGCGATGAACAAAACAAAAGAGAAATTAATGTACTGTCTGGAATTAATTACTATTGATTTCTCATGCCGTGTTTTGCCCGGGTTATTTTTTTATATAGAAATAGACTAAAAAAAGCCGGACATACTTCGCACGACGGGTGGTATTCTCTTGACGGGCGTATTAAATTTTAAAGAAATGATAAATCATTTCTTCATTAAAACGATTCTGAACGAAGGAAGTTAATAATATAAAAAAAAAAAAATGTTCGAAAAATGTCCAAAAATTTTTTTCGCATTTTCAAAATTTTCTTGCGCCAAAATCTTTTTTATAGGATTTTCTATCTATGTTTAAATTTTCATAAAATTCGGATCAAAAAATGATGATTTCCGAGTCGTTTTTGTCAAATTTTGGGTAGTTTT
>JAIPRM010008848.1:0-15424 GCA_025469315.1 Stegophylla sp. TES_Ste_2020
ACTTTTTGAAACCAGATTTTCCTCTACATTGTACCATAGAGAGGTCATTTTTTGAATTTCTCAATTCTTCAATTTTTTTTTTTTTTTTTTTGAAAAAACTACCCAAAATTTGACAAAAATAATTCGGAAACCATAATTTTTTGATCCGAACTATATGAAAATTTAAATATAGATAGAAAATAATATAAGAAAGATTTTGATGTGAGAAAATTTTGAAAATGTGAAAAAAAAAATTTGGACATTTTTCTAACATTTTTTTTCCCCATTTATTTTATATATTATTAACTTTTTTCGTTCAGAATAGTTTTATTGAAGAAATGATTTATCGTTTCTTTAAAATTCAATACGCCAGTCAAGAAAATCTCACCCGTCGTACAAAGTATGTCCGGTTTTTTTTTTAATAAAATTAATAAATTGAAATATTTCGAGCAATAACACGTAAAAATTATATAACAGGTATTGTTTGATAATTATTTACTATTTTTAAAATTCTTCTATTCACATCTATAAATTTTTTAATTTATTTGGTGGACTTTTACCAGCTTCAAGTTGGCTGAAAAATAGATCTCGTCCACCTTGTATTTTTGTTTTGTAAATGACCATATAAGCTTGGATGCTGAACTCCCATTTCAATGTTTAGTATACGTTTTATAGTTATTATTAACACTATACAACAATTTATGAACATTTTTATTTTTCATTTTAAATGCACTTTTTTAATTTTTTTATTGTTTAATTAAATCATAAAACATAAAAAACATTTATTATTGTTTTTACGTCTAAACGGCCGCGTCCAAATGTTCTAGATCCTCTTTCCCCAAACAACATATGACTAATGACTTTAAAGGCTTATTACATATTATACACTATACCTACAGACAGGGCCGGATTTAAAGGAGGTCGGAGGTGTAGCAACCCTCCATTTCAATTATTTAGGAAATTTCAGTCGGCAAATTTGACAATTTGGATCCAGTCGGCAAAATTGGAAAAAAGAAACGATAACCTTTTTTTTTTATTTTGCTTATTTGATAGGAATAATTTAATTAGTCGGCAAATTGGAAATTATGTGGAATGTAGTCGGAAAAATTAGGAAAAAGATCTTATTATTTTTTTTGCTTATTTTATTTTGAAACAGTATTTGTAGTCGGCATCTTCCACATTTACACACACACACACACTCACCCCACTAATATTTCTTAGCACCGGCCCTGCCTACAGAATTATAAATCAACAGCACAATAATTTATAAATTATCAGCAAATATAGTTCAATATATACATATTTGATAATATTTGATATTATTATTAATCTATGTTTATATTTCATTTTATTAGTAATTTAATGATAATATACAAATCAGATAGATACAATAATAATGTATTGTCCGAAATAAATATAATACTTATGTCTAATATATAATTCACATATGATGTAATGATTCTTGCGTTCATTTTATCATGTAAATAAGAGAACATAACTTGCTGAATTATAGTAAATAATAATTATACGTACTAAAGTACTTTATCAAATACTACAAAATAATAAACTTTAATTACTGGCTATTGCTAGTGGTTTTCCAATGTACTTTTATTAAAAAATCAATATTGTTTAATGAGAATATAATAATAACAAAATTCTATTAGTTTTTATGCGATAATTTTGTAAAACTTCCAGCTATTTGGAGAAAAAAAAAATTATAAATGGGCTACCACATAAAACATAAAAAAGAGTTTGTCATCAAAGGGCAAATATTTTCGCACTAAGATGAATATTCCAAATAGCTTACTTCATATACATTATACAGAGTATCTCACGAGGACTTACCTATTATGATAAAATATTGAATACACTCAAATTTTGTTTTTATTTTTATACAAAACTCACAAGGAGATTAAGAGTACAAATAGCTCATATTTTATAATTAAATTTAATATTTTGATAAAAAAAAAAAAATGTAGTTTATTATTTTCAAAAAATTTGAACACTATCGATTAATTCTTTGAAAATATCATTGAATTACTTTATTTTTATTTTTTTAATTTCCAGAAAATTTGTGTATATTTATTTAATACACCATAATATGATAACCCAATTCGTAAAACAACATGATTAAATCATTTTTGTTAAAAAGCAAACGAGATAATATCAATATATATATTAATTAATCCACTACGGTATGAAATAAATATATAATTTTTCTGGAAACTAAAAAAATATTAAAAGCCATGAGGTTAATGAAAATAAAATGTAGAAACGTGAAAATTTCCCGAAAAATAAACTCTTTAATATGTCATACTTCAAATTTTTCGAAAATTATTAAAAACATTAATTGAAATTGAAATATGAATAATGTCCTAATCCCTGTGAGCCATATATATTTTTTTTTCTGGAAGTAGCACTAAACTCTTAAATTTTAATTTTACTTAAAAAAAAAATCTGTTTTTATGGCATTGTGCATAGATTAATATTTTTTTTTTCTGAAAAACTGAGAAAGTTTCCCAATATATATATATATATATATATATATATATATATATGTGTGTGTGTGTGTGAAATTTAAGTTGTGTTCTTTGTAAAAATGGCCAGAATCAATTAAAATTTTAAATACAAAAAATTTACTAATTTTTTTGAAAAATATTGTTTTGCATTAAATTTGAATTTTTTGTATTATAAAAATCGTTAATTTTTTGAGTGTTTATTGATCTTGTCTATTTTTACAGAGAACCCACATGATTTCACAAATATAGTGGAAATTTGATTACTCAAATCGGTTGGGGTATACTCGAGATGGCATATATTATATAACATAATTTTGGATTTACGATATATTTTATTTATCCTTTTGTTTTTTTGTTGAAATCGTTTTTGGGTACATTAAGTACCTAATTTTTAAAAGAATTTTTGTATTTTTACAGCATAAAATCCACGTCCTAGTCATAACTATTGCATAATTATCTTATATTTTGGAACTTCAGATATAAAGAAATAATTTACCTATATCTGAAATATTAACATAGACTTCAGAATCATAGTACAATAAACGTATTTTTCTCTATAACCTTTGAAGTTAACATTTTGATGAAATTCGTTAGTTTTACCTAAAGTTACACGCTTAAACTTGCATAAAAGCAAATTGGTTAGACCAATTTTAATGAAACTTAGGTGGAAAATTTCATTTTGAATGTTTTGGTGCAACACATTTTTTTACGGACGAATAATTAAACATTTTGCAACAAGAGCTTGATTGAAAAAAAAAATCGAAGAAAGTACGGACAAATATTATAGTATATTATATATATATATATTATAGAATAGTATATTAGATATATTACAGTATAATAAAGTATATTATAGTATTCTAGTTTACGAACACCCAAAAAGTTTGAAAAGATTTTTTCGCCATCTTATATATCTTTGATGCAAGGGCTCCCGCAGGGAGGGGGGGCAAGTAGGGACATCTGCTCCCCTCCTTGGCTTTTTCATGGGTCAATTATCATAACTATTATGTAGTATAAAATATCATAAAATAAATATTTTTAAATTGAAAACATTTTTTGAAACGTTGAGTACCACGGTCAACACATAGTCGACAAATGTTATGGATTTGTATGGGTATTGGTTTTTGATGACTGTTTCGACTTATGTGAGAATATTTAGTAAGATCTCGTGATTTCATTGGTATCATTGGTTATAAATACTAAAATACTATTAGTATTTATAATCATTTAATATATATAATCATCATGTTGGTATATTTAGATTTTGCGTAGCTATTTTGAGTGGGTATTAATTATTTTATATTTATATGAATATATATTTTATTTTAGAATATTAAAATTTAAAAGTTTTTATTATTTATATAGTTTAATATGTATAAATACATATTTTTTTAATAATTTATTTTAATCAAGGTTATTTACTATAATATTATAATATAACTCTAAGCTGTATGTTTGTTTTTAATTAAAAAATAAATAAGTTATTTCCAAATGGTTTGATAATTGATAGTTTTTTATTTATTTTGTAGAAGCTAGAAATATTTAATTTTATGAGTAACCTAAAATTATCAAATCAATGATTACATTTTATTTACATAAAAAAAATGCATTTACTAATTTAAAGTTGCACATTAATTAATTAAAACTAATACTGTAAAATAAAGTTCTAACATTCTAACTATACACATATAATTAATAATTAAATTATTAGGTTCCCTAATTATATGATAGAAAACACGTCAAAAACAATAAGGTACTTTATCACTAATCATATAATGAAACAAAATTTTGAGACGCCCTTGATGCTAAATATGATGGTGTGAATTAAAATCCACGCACATCGATAGTATTCTAATTATTCTATATTGAAAATTCAATATTTTCGGGTATTGCATTAAACACGCTATTCCAACGGTTTTCAATGTTTTTATTATTATTATTTTAGATTCTGAACGTAGTGAAGAAGCTTATGTTTTTACAATGATGTTTATTTTTTTTTTTTAATTCAATGCACCCACTAGAGCGAAGTCATCACATTGCTTTCATCATTAGATTGCTCTTCTTGACTCAACGAGCGAAGAATACCTAAGGTACAATGTACGTCCTTATTTTAAAAAAATAACCATTTCAAGACTAGAAAATTTTTAAATTATTAATAATAAGGTTACATATAAAAGTAAAACAAAATACTATTAAGTTACATGTTTTTACTCCTCGGTAAACTGGAAATATTAGCGTTTTAAAACTATTATATTATGTTTTATTGGGTTAAAATACTTGTCACGTACTTTTACTCATTATAATTTAGGTGAACATAAAATTAATATTTCTTGTGGACATTATATTAGTTTATTAAATCATATTCGATTCAATATCACATGTGTATTAATCATGGGATCCACGTTAAAATATGAACGCAATAATGTAACGGGTAAAAATGTCGTTGTTTAAAATGTTAATATTTATTTTTTTTCATATATAATATTTTATTTCTATAGTTCTATTTCATTTAAAAATGTAATTTTAAAACGATTAATTCAATAAGTATTTTTTTTTTTTAAATAATTATTATTTATTTACCAAACCTATGTATTATAGACTATAGTAGATAAATTCTCCATCAACTTTAAACAATATATGGAATACATAACTGTTTTAATTCTATGAGTTCTCTCCCTCTTTCAACCTGGATATTTATTGATGCTTTTAAAAATATGAAAGTTTAAACAGTTTTAAAATTTAACAACACATTGGTAGGTATTTAACAAAAAAAAAAAAAAGTAAAGTATCTATAATCAGACTAAACAAATACGTAAAAATTATAAAAATCGATCTAATTGTTAATACTCGTATTTATATTTTTGATTTTTAATTTAATAATAACTTTGACTAAATATTATGTAGATATACAATTATTAAATAATTTCTGATAGTTTTGTACATCAAAAAATTTTGACATAATATTTAAACGATCAATATTTTTGTCCCTGTGACATTTTTACTATGACATAGTTACCGCGACACTTTGACGCTAATAAAATAAATAATGATTATACACATTATTTTTAATTTTGGGTATCATTAATAATTTATTTGAAAGTCATGTAACTACAATAATTATCAACAGTCAACATTTTATTACGTTCATTTGTTGATCATAATCACGCACATCAAGAAACTAGAACTGATGTATGTATTGAGTTTAACAGTGGCGGATCCAGGACGGTCACAGGAGGTGCCCGCTCGACCCCAGTTAAAGATTTGAAGTTTAAATTAAAATATTCTTAACATAAATTATGTATTAATTACATTTTAATTCACCGACTTTATAATTATAAGATTGAATTAGGTATAAGTATTTATCTTTATTACATTTCTATATTTTGATACTAATCAATTAACACTCAAATTTTGAAAACTATTCATTCATTAAAGATTCTGAGTGTAGCGAAGACACTTATCATTTTACAATTATATATAAAATTGTTTAGCAGAAATATAATTATCTCGACTAGAAAAACATGCAGGAAATGTTTACGTTTAACATATTTTGATATTTTGATATTTCTACTGGATTTAGAAAAAAAAAGCTAGACTTCACACTAAGAATATTCTTCGCTCCTCAATTGAGATTTAGTGAATGTGCTAAATTTTCAAGAAACCATAAATCATTTCTAACGATTCTAAGCGGAGCTTTAGTTTATATAAAACAATTATTTTGCTTAAAAATTACAAAGTTTATTATTATTACGAAATAAAATTATTTTTACTCGAACAATTTTATATTCAACTGTTAACTGAGAACAGAAAAAAAATAATAATAATTTGATGAGAAAAAACAGTATAATAAAAAAAAAAGTTTCACATCATAAAAATTTTCACTCTCCAAAATATTTTTCATATTACTATCTATCTATATTTAAATATTCATACAGGGTGGATTATAAAGGATTTTTTTGTCAAATTTTGGGTATTTTCCCCAAAATTTTCGGAAAACCATTAAGAATTTTGAAAAAGGACCTCTTTAAAGTATAATGTTGAGTAAAATTATAATTCAAAAAATTTCTGGCCGAAACTATTGATGACTAATGCATTTACTAAAATTTCTAAATAAATATCAAACATAATTTTTTATTGTCTGTAAGAGAACCCCCATAACCGTGCCTTTTAGTACGCTACTTATTGAAAATGTCGATAAAAAAAGCCTGATCCACCAAGAACAGTCATCTCACTGAAGCCTTGTATGCTCGTATGCTTCATTTATACTATTTCTTAAGTAAAATTAAGTCCTTTCATAGTTAATGTTTCAGTTTGTAATTTTTCTATACGGAAAACGTTTTATGCATATTTACTGTTTTGTTTTTATTATTTTATTTATTATTTCAATGATTTCTATCATAAAAGAGGGTGAAGGCCTTTCATAATAATTTGCTCCTCAGATGGTTAAAAAAGGTTGAAAAACATTGGTTTAAAATATTTAAATAATTGTTCGTTGAGAACAATAATTCTTGACTCATGTAAGTCAAACTTTTAAAAAATTCATTTTTCGCTCATTCTAATATTTTAAAATATATTATAATAAATTGTGTCTGCGTACACGTAGACAACAAAATTCTCAATTTTATAGATATTTGATATTAAATTTTAAAATATAGGTAAAAATATGTGTATTTTAGAAAATTATAATATAAACGTTACCTAATTAAACCATTGTGTTTTAATATAATTTTTTATTATCCTTTTTAATTAATAATTAAAATAAATGATACGACTTAAATACCATATTGACAAGGACATAACGTAAATCCTTATAATATTATTGATAAATATACCATCTGTCCACTAATTTTCTAAATGATTTTGAGTTGTTATTTATCTTCTAAGATAAACGATGAGTAATAATTTAAAATTATCATATGAAAAATTGATGCTCATTCAGTCATATAATTTTATTTAGGCCTTCTAAGTGTGTTTGATTGTTTTAATAATTTAAACTAGTTAAAAAATTATATCCCGTGTTAACTATGGAACTATCTAAATTTTAATTTACTTTCGACAAAATTTATCTTACATTAAGAAATAGTATTTTTGGGGGTAGTAGAGTAAATCTATGTATTAATCGGCTAAATGGGCTTTTCAATCATTTTTTTCTCGAGAATGTGTGAACCGATTTTGATAATTTTTTTCCCACGTGAAAGATACTTAATAGTAAAAGTGCTATTACACACTTAAAACACAACACCCCTTTCCTCCCAACAAATATTCCTGGTTACGGTCCTAGGTGAAACCACATTTATATAGTACTCTAGAAATCCTATAAATTTAATGAAAAACTAAACTTTTTTTTTATGTACTTAACACAATAGTTTTTAGTTGAACATTTTGTGTGATATATTTATAATATGGAAGTTCAGAGTACAAACACACAAAAGTGAAATAATATATTTATTCTGGTTGAATTTCGACCATTTGGCGATACTAGTATGTCTTAATTTTGGGTTGACGAATTGGCCATTAATAAATATTATACTAATTCTATGTGTTTGGAAAAATTTAGAGAACCTACTTAGATATGTTATTAATTATTATTGTTATTACACGCCATCGATTCAAAGCATTTAATTTGCCTAATTTATTAAAATATTATATTAATTAGATAAATCACGATTCATTTTTTCAATGACATAAAAGCCCAATAAAATATATTATATACAATTTAGTTATATACGATCTAATATAACAAAACAAACAATGTATAAATAATATAATATAGTATATATACATTAAATATTTTTTTTTATTGTTCTATGAGTATTACTAATATTAGGCTATTCTAAACTTAACAATTCTTTTGTTTTTGACTTGAGTTGAAACGAACATTAGAAGGTCAGTTTCAAAATACATAATCAGTATAATAAGTATATTTTATAAAAATCATTACCTAGATCTATTGAAATAAATCATTTTTCGATGAATTAAAAGCATTTTGAATACTATGCACAGATACACTTCTCGCATTATTAAACATGTCAAACTAAAAAACACTGAAACAGGAATAAATATTTAACATGAACATATCACGCAAAGATGTCATGAATTATATTCATAGATACGCCAACTCATTTATCCACAAAACTGATTTTAATGTGACGTAATAGTGATAAAATATCTTTTATTACAGCTATAGATAATGTGCGTGCAAATATCTGATTGCTGACCAATAATTAGTTCATTGATTTATTATGATATTTCATAATTAAAATTCATTATTTTTAGTGAACAATTTGTTAATTAATTCCACATATTTTATAAAACTTAAAACAAAATTATTACATATAGTGAATTTTTTTTTCATAACAGTCTATTCGCACTGCCATCAAAGTCGAATTGATCGAAAAATTATTATACGATTTATCTTAATATAATTTGTCTGTATTCTTACAAAAATATACAATATAGTTACTTATTGAATAAGAAAGTAAATTTAAAGAATAAATCAATTATTTAATATGTATCCCAAATTAATTATTCAACATTTATAATTGATCATTGATTGTTAAAATGTTTTATTTATTTATTTATTTTTATTATTGTTGTTTTAGCGAAAAAATAAATAAAAATCCGGACATACTTCGCACCACGAATATTCTTCGTTTTTCGGGTTAGATACTCATGATGGGTGTTTAGAATTTTAAAGAAACGATAAATAATTTCTTCAATAATATGTTTCTGAACGAAGAGAGTTAATAATATAAAAAACATGTATATTTTCACGTATGCTCCACCATTAAAGCAAACTATAACAACACAACAAGCGCTGTACAAATGTTATATAGAGTGAGTGAAATTCGTAAATCATTAGTGTGATGACGTGACGTTTTATATGCACCTAAATTATATATTATATGCCTAAATATGAGCATCATTACAGCGCGATAATTAAATAAATAAATAAGTTAATTTAATGGTGAATATTATAATATTATTGTACACACTAAATAGTATGTAACTATTTATTAATAAATGTGTAAACACGAATCACTCCGTAAACACAATAGCCATAGTCTTTAAATAATAAAAACAGTTTGTTGGGGAAAATAGTACTGCAATAAAGAATTACATGCGCGACGGAGTATATCGTATTTAGAATCAAAAAATACATAAGATGAAATACACGAAAAACATTACCTACCTTTCAGTGTGTTCATTATCTATATAGAAATACGCGATAAAATTTGTCCATACTTTCTTCGATTATTTTTCAATCTAACCCTTGTAAATTATTTAATTATTCGATGATAAGAAATTTTCTTACACCAAAATATTCGCAATTAAATTCTCCACCCAGATACCAAGTTTGAAAAAGATCGGTCGTACCAATTTCCTTTTATGTACGTTAAAGTGTGTAACTTTAAGTAAAACTAATGAATTTCGTCAAAATTTCAACTTCAAGCGGTTATAGAGAAAAAAGTTGACTTACTATTTTTGAGATTTTTTTCAGATCAATTAGACATATATTGAATGAGATCATATTACATTTTCAAATCTTAATATCAAGGATTAAAAATGTTATTCAATAAAAACTTACAAAAACCGAGAAATTTCCATTATTTTTAAAATGCTATACATAACTCAAAATTGATCAAATGTTTTTGAAATTTTTGTGAAGTATTTTCGTGACCATTTTTAGTAGTTGATGAAAGTATCGAATTTTTAGCTACATTATTTTTGAAATTAAGTAAAAAAGCATTTTTCGATTTTACAAAAATTCTGGTAATAGCATATTTTGCCGTTTTTTGTAAATTATTTGACAGATTATATGAAAAAAGTCTACATTTTTATTTATGGAAACATTTTCCATCCTCAAAAAAGTGCTCATATCAGCGCAGCTCAGATTTACAATAGAGAATTTAATTAATTTGATAATAATATTAAGAAATAATTTTTCAAAATTCTATTAAATAAATTTTCATAAAATCAATTTTCTATTATTCGCAACTAAGAGTCACAAAAGACACTGGGTGGCTTCTTATTCTCGTATCATTTGTTTTTACCCCTCTTATGATATATGTATACTAAGTGCATAAATGTGTATAAATTGTATATAATCTAATCAAAATGAAAATAAAAAAACCGGACATACTTCGCACGATGGGTATTCTTCGCACCTCTGATGAGAAGCTTTTACTGGGTGTATTAAATTTTAAAGAAACGATAAACCATTTCTTCAATAAAACGATTCTGAGCGAAAGCTTCAAATACTATATAATAATAATAATAGTTGGAGATAAGGATATATTTAACAAAATGTTATTTAATAATGTTGGGTATTCCATATTTGTGTACGTGCGTGCGTGTGTGTGTGTGTGTGTGTGTGTGTGCGTGAAGCGCGTGTGTGTATGAGGTAGTAAATAGCTTAATATAAATAAAAAATACAATACAAATCTACTTTTAAAAATTAATAAATGGTCAACCTTTCAGTAATTAGTATAATTGGTATTTTGGTCTTTTTATGTGAATCCCTTGGTTTTGAGGTATTTATAGAATTAACTTTTTTTCTAATAATAGGTACATCAAATAAAATTTACTACATTTTTTCAAATGTCCAATATTATTAATTAGTAACAAAGTAATCCATGTTTATTTTTTATTTATATTATTTAATATTTATAGTAATTTTTCCATACTTTTTCCTATTTTTTTTTCAATAAAAACCTTGTAAAATTTTTAACTATACGTCCATGAGAAATTGTCTAGTACTAAAATATTCGCAATGTAATTTTCCGGCTATGTACCAAGTTTCATAAAAATCAGTAGAATCAATAATTTTTTATATGCGTTTAAATGTGTAATTTTATGTAAAACTAATGGATTCCGTCAAAATACTAACGCTTAGAAAAAGTATTGAGAATTTTGAATAATGACCTCTCAAAAAATACCAACTAGACAACATTTCCGATCTTTAGAGTTACTGATCGAAACTTTTGGACCAGTATCTTTACTAAAAAAAGTGTTTCCATACATACGGAAAAAAAACACACTGATTTGTAAAACCAATACATTCCTCGATATCCCTCAGAATCTAAAATGAAATCGATTTTAAAAATTTAGTTTAATATTAAACTTTAAACCTAATAACACTAAAAATTAAAAAAAATTAACTAAAATTAACACTAGTGTAATACAGAAAAAAATAAAATTCAAAAAAATTTGACCACTTTTGAGATTAATATAGTTTTGGAAATATTTTAAATATCTCATATTTGTAAGTTTATGTCTCATAACATTTTAAATTTTGAGTGGAACAAAAAATGTATTAGTTTTACAAACCTATGTTTTTTTTTTCTAGATTTTGAGTGGAGCGAAGAAGCTTATGATTTTAAAATTATGTCTTTTTTTTTTATTTATATTTTTTTTGCTTTCTGTGAATACTTTTTCGAATCAAAATGCTTATCAAAACGGTTTACAACTAAATGATACTTTAGAGAGGTCATTTTTTAAATTTCCCATTTTTGAGAAATATAGAATTCATAAATAATATGAATAGTTAAACATTTTACAAGGGTTTAATTGAAAAAAAGTCGGAGAAAGTGCGAACAAATATTATGGCATATTTTAAATTTACGAACACGCAAAAAGTTTGATAATGTTTTATCGCGATCTTATGATCGACGCTGAATACGATGGCGTAAACTTCTTGACTCTTAAAACCAACGCAAAGTTTCTGCAGGCAGACATTTTTCTTTATTTTATATAAGTATGTAACGTCAGAACTTGGCCCATCCTTCATATCACACCTTTGATAGTTGAAAAAGAACTTGGTCCATCATTTCATATCAGTATCAAGGATGGGCCTGGGAACTTGGTTTACTTTACACGCGAAGTATTTTGGTTTAGATATCAATTGATTTTTGTACGTCATGGCTAGAAAGATGTTTAACATGGCCGACGGTGTTCTATGATATGAACAACGGCATGACGCATCCCCGCCAAATTTTTGATATTTGAACTAAGGATTTTTACCTTATTCCCAATTATTATCGTTTATTATTCAATAAAAGTCCAAGTTTAATTTTAAGTTTATCATTTCTCCATTGAATTTTAAGTGTGTATGCCTCTTGATGGGTTTAAATACAAATGCTATATCACAATAACAAACAACGATAATACACTCTGAACTGGTCACTTTTCGTCACATAAGACAACCAATCATATTTTATTGCCTTATAGATCCAATAGTGTGTAAAATATAAAATATGAATATAAATAATAATATAAAACCATCATTGTTACTTCTTTTCAAATATAAACTATATTTTCTTTAGCATTAAAATTTCAAATAATTTTAAGAAGAACTGTGCCCTCTACGATCATGAAGTCTACTGAGAAGGTGAGTTGCTCCTCTGGAGGACCCTGGCCTCTTCCATCGCATGAAAAACAAGAAACGTCAATAATAACCAGATCACAAAAATTAGTTGACCCAGTATATTTGTTATCATAATAGATATATTATTATTATATAGTTGAATAGTGTGTAAAATGGGAAAATTAATATCACTATTTCTTTTTTTCATTATTTGTTTTCTTTAATTATGGGAGCATAATTATAAATAAAAGATAAAAATCAGCTAAAGCATAGTAAGTTAAAATTCGCTTTATTGAAAACTATCTTCGTACGTACATACATACAGGTCTGTCATGCTCTCGGCTATACTATAGGTACTATTTTTCAACTAGTAAAAAGTGTAAAGTATCAACTTTTCAAAACCTGGTGACGAACGAAACTTTGTCTAAAAATAGTATATTGTGCTTGGACTAACCTATTCCACGACTTTTAAAATTACTCATATTGTTTACACCCAAGCGTCGTTGCCATCGTCCGCTTGTTTTTATCTGTTGTTTTTGATAACGCTTTACGCTCTATATATATTATAATAGAATTATCTTTATCGGCATGGCAGCTATAATTTGCGTTCAATTTAACACAATAAACATTAAACACACTTAGCTAATCAATAATACGTCTATAATAAACTTATTTTAAGATACAACAACAATTTTGAATTAAAAATTAAAATGCAATTAATGTACTGTCGTCTGTTGCAAAATAAATAACCGTCAATTGTTGAGTTTGCATGTGAAAAGATAATTTTGATATTTATAATTGTTTCAAAGATAAATCATTTTCATCCCTACTCTCACCTCCTCTAAAAAAATTTTATAAAAACGTTCGAGGCTGATATATTTTTGGTCTTCATTTCGGTATTTATCAAACTTAATCAAGTTATACATTTTTAAATGTATAAAACTTCCAAAATCAAGAGGCGTCCCTCTCCCCCCTTTTGACGTAAGATAAAATATCTAACCATAATATTATATTGTCATCGAAGCTCTATCTAATGATGCAAGAACGGTCACTCTAGGTAAAAAACTCAAGGAGTTATACTTTTTTAAATATGTGGAACCTCCAAAATTAAGGGACTCCATCCCCCCTTTCGAAGGAGAAATTTAAAATTTTTCGATTCTTTCTGTTGATTTGGGCATGAGTAGGACTTATCTTGAAAAGTTCAGCTTTCTAGCTAATCTGGAAGTAGGTAAACATTTACGTCAGTGACCTATATATATATATTCCAAGAATTATGTGTTTTTGAGGTATTTATATTTCAACTTCCATTAGAGGCAAAAAGTTTAATTTTATATGAGAGTTACTTGACTTATGTCTTGTACACGCACAAATTTTGGTTGACCTTGGACTGTGGCAAAAGCGTCAACAGAGGTACAAAAATGGCTAAAAAGCGCTTAATTCTAATTCGAGATATATAATGCGGCAGCTCAGAGAGGTTGGGCGAGGAGGAACTTGGTTCGCGCGCGTTGATTTTAATTTGAAATTATTTATGGAATATCTATGTCCTATCAATTTGATCCTCTAAAAATTGCATAGATGAATTTAAATGAAATGACTTTCGAGGAGAAGGAAAACTAACAATAAAATATTAAGATTTTATAATTGTTTTGAAAATAATTAAAATAATTTATTAAAAATAATAATCATTTAATTATCTTATTAAATCATATTATTTTCGTGGCATACTTATAACATTATTACGGCACGAGTGCACAACAGTGTGCCGCAAAACAACTTTTAGGAAAAACTAATATTAATATACCATAATATGCAGCGTTATATTTTCAGCGGTCTAAAATTACGGGGTTATTTATAAGGAGAATTCATATTAATATAATCTGAAAAATATAAAATAAACGAAGATGTTTTACAGATATAATCAATTACCGAAGAGAACACAATCAAAAACAACCATGATAGTGGAGAATGACTGTTACATATTATATTAAAATTTTTAATTTACCGAATTCAATATCTTTACTCTTGAAACCTGCAAATTGTAGAAAAAAAAATGATGAAAAAAAATATTGCTTTTGTTATTCTTAATGTTATAAATATATTTTAATAAAACTTTTTTAAATAACCTGAATAGTTGCATGGAAGCTTAAATCTTGGTTTCAAATTATAAATGACAATTCCATTTAAGTACCTAAGAAGAAAAAGAAATGGTGTATTTGAGGGAGGAGATAAGCAGATCGCCCCTTCCTTGGACTATTTTAATCATCGATATGTAATATTATACTACAATTATATTACATATAGCCTATAGGCATAGGAGTGACCACGGGGTGTGCAGGACATGCATTTGCATACCCTACGAGTTCTACCTAAAAATGATTTTTATGGATTAATTGAAATTACAACTGTAATTTTGTATGCGAATACCAGTATATTATAATAACAATTAATTATGGGTAAGGAAACATATCTGAAATCTAATGATAAAATTTGTTTTTACTAAATTTAAAGTTAAATGTTTAATGAGGTTTGAGGATTGAAAAATATTTATATCTTACATAAA